>JAAALK010000286.1:4458533-4602677 GCA_019279435.1 Zizania palustris | reverse complement strand
GTTGTTCCAAAACGAGAGCCACCATTTGGAGATGGGTCAAGTTGCACCTGCGGGTGACTTGTACCAATGTGGCGCAAAAGGGGGTGCGACGTTAGCCGGGATGCGGCCCGGCGCGCCGGCGAAACCTAGAGCGGGTGGTTATCGCTTGGAACATCTCATATTGAGGTTTTGGCACGAGTTCCCGTGGTATGGGTCATCTCGTTTGGGATGAGTGCGTGCCTTGTGGGTACAGTAGTACATCTCTGATCAGAGTATTAAATCTTTTCGAAAAGCCGAGCCCACGGTCAAGGGCGGGTTGCGTGACATCCCCCAGTTAGTTACTTTGAATATGTATGTGCATGATGGATTGACATGTAAGGACTGTTGAGCGAGGTGGGGCTGACTGTACCCCTCGAGTTAGTCGATGTTGATGATGCTCATGTTTACTTTCCGCATGATTAAAATATGATTAAACTAAATGCCATAACTGCAACTGCATTATTCTGCAATGTTAGCCATTATCCTTCCTTGTTTATTATCCTGCATTATTATTTGCATTTGCGGTGGCTTGTTGAGTACTTTTGTACTCATACCCGTTGGACCCCACAGAGGATGCTTACTTTGGAGACGGTCTGGAGTAGCAACCCAGTCGAGAAGAATGATCCTGAAGAAGATGTTCGTCATGCCGTTTTCCAATTTTTTTTCGCTTTGCCGTTTTATTAAAACAATGATGTAATAAATATGGTCTGCGTACCATGAACAATGTCGTATGTACGGTTGTCGCATGATGAACCTCTTATATTATTGTTTTTCTTATGAAATTCAATAATGTCTCGATTTGTTAAATCGGGGCGCTACAAGATGGTATCAGAGTCGACTCGACTGTAGGAAGCCAAACAGACCCGCCTAGCCATTAGCCACAGGAAATTATTTATCGAAAATCTACTTCATAAACTTTGTTCCTCTCCTCACTTTTATTCAACTTGTTGTTTTGTAGATGCCTGTCTACCAAGTCCACAGCTACTGCCGCCACTACGAGGGCTTCGTCCGGGAGCTCTGTATGATGCTTACCTTCCTCGGGTTCCTCTTCGAGCCCGAATTTCAAGGAGTGTACCCCGACGAGTTCGCCGGGCCTTGTGACGTCTCCCTCACCGTCCACGGCTCTAGAGAACACCTGCCGCCCTACACCACCGCACTTGGAGGCCCGACTTTCGACGTCTCGTGCCAACGAGTCGCCCTCCAGGCCCTCATGGAGCTGAGGATGATCTACGACGATCGTCTTCAGAACTCGTCCTTCCGGCTCGTGCCGAAGCGCACTCCCGGAGCCCACCGTAGCATCTACCTCGGAGTTCACTCCGTGCGTGATCCGGTCATGGCCCGGCAGTCGCGTCTTCTACAGGCCATGGATGATATCCACACCGAGGCGGTGCTCGACGCCGACGAGCACCATGAGGCGGTTGAGTTCCTTCGTGAAGAGACGAAGAACTTGATCCAACAGAATGGCGAGTTGCAGCGCAAAATTATGCAGCTGCAGAAGGATATCGCGGAGATGGTTCCTCTTCTTCCAAGGAAGAAGAAGCCCATCCGTGAGCCCCTCCCTCGCCCCAAGAGGATCCCGCCACGACCCTCCCCCGCCAGGCCCTCCACCAGCGCCCCTACACCATGCCCCGGCCTCATCTCCGACTCCATCATCGAGAATTTTCTCGAGCCCACCATCTCTCTGGAGCCGCGCACTCGTGGTTCCGAGAGCACGGAGACCGCCTCCGGTGGCGAGTAGGCGTTAGGAGACGCGAATTTAAATAAAAATCATAATTTTGTATGTGGTGCCGTCTGCAACAAGTTGGGTTGTAGATGGAATAAAAACTTGATTGTAATGAACAATTTCTACCACTTATGTGCTTGAATCTTTTTGGTTGTATTATTGTTTCGTCATCTTTTGCCTTATCACTATGTATATTCAGAAGATGGCCGACCACCAGAACACCGGTTCCAACAACGGAGCAGGAGGAAGCCGGGATGCGCCCGAGGGTGTTGTACCCAACTGGGGTGCAACGGGCCCACGTCAGTCTGGGTCGCCTTCCGCCAACCACCCCACCTTGGCAGAGATGATGGCGAATCAGAACCACCTGATCACCGCCCTCCTCACCCAAATGCAGAACCAACAGGCTCAGTTGGACCGTCTGCAGAACGGGGAGCCCGCCCCTCGCGCACCAGCACCCGCACCCGCCCCGCAACTCTCCGAGTTTTTGCGCGTGCGTCCGCCCATCTTCTCGAGCACCACCAACCCGATGGAGGCCGGAGATTGGCTTCGCACCATCGGAAAGAAGCTCGACCTCCTCCCCTGCACCGACCAGGAGCGAGTGGCCTTCGCCACTCACCAGCTCCAGGGTCCCGCCGCGGAATGGTGGGACAACTACCATGAGTCCAAGCCAGAGGGTCACGTGGTGACTTGGGCGGAGTTCACCATCGCTTTTCGCGCTGCCCACGTCCCCGCCGGCGTCATCGCGGTGAAACAGCAGGAGTTCCGCGACCTGCAACAAGGCAACAGGACCGTCATGGAGTACCTCCATGAGTTCAACCGCCTCGCCCGCTACGCACCGGAGGAAGTGCGCACCGACGCCCTCCGCTAAGCCAAGTTCCTCAGGGGACTTAAGGATGAGCTGTCCATCCAGCTCGTCGCCGCCGACTTCGCCGACTTCCAACGCCTGGTCAACAAAGAGCTCATCCAAGAGACTGAGCAGAACAAGCTGGACCTCAAGAAGAGGAAAATTATCGCCTTCAAGCATCAGCAGGCGAACTCTTAGAGGCCCCGCTTCGTCCCTCCGCCGCCAGCACCCGCCTACCATCCTCGGCCCGCCTACAGGCCACCTCACGCCGCCGGTGGACCCAACGCCGGGCATCCTCGCCCCGCTCCACCAGCTTCGGCCGCTCAGCCGACACCAGCCGCCAAGGCCCCGGTCTTGAAGGATCGCCAAGGCAGGCTGGTCGTCTGCTTCAACTGCCGCAAGGAAGGGCACTATGCACACCAGTGTCCTCACCCCAAGCCAGCTCAGGGCACGGCACCCAACCAGGCGGTTCGTGCCCGCGTCAACCACATCAGCGCGGAGGAAGCTCAGGAGGCTCCTGAAGTCGTGCTTGGTACGTTTACTATGAATTCCGTACCGGCCGTCATATTATTCGACTCTGGAGCAACCCACTCCTTCATCTCGGAAAATTTTGTGAAAACAAACGAACTGGACGTGCTCCCTCTACCCATTCCCATGGTGATTGCCACCCCCGGCAATAGGACCTTAGCCCGCTTATACAGCCCTAAGGTTCAAATTGACATCCAAGGAGTACTGTTTAGGGCCGAGCCAGTCCTCATCCAATGCACCGGACTTGACCTCATCCTAGGGATGGATTGGTTGATGAAGCACAAGGGAGTGATCGACTGTGCCAATAAGTCCGTCACGGTAACCAACTGGCTGCAGCCCACGACCGTGACCGAGATCCGGAGTTTCCTCGGATTGGCCGGATACTACCGCCGGTTCATCGAGAATTTTTCCAAGATCGCCAAGCCCATGACCAGACTTCTGCAGAAGGAAGTGAAGTTTGAATGGACCCCCGACTGCGAAGAAAGCTTCCAGACCCTCAAGAAGAAGCTAGTATCAGCTCCCATTCTGACTCTGCCAGACATCCGGAAAGACTTCCACGTCTACTGTGATGCCTCTCGTCAAGGATTGGGATGCGTCTTAATGCAAGAAGGGAAAGTGATATCCTACGCCTCCCGGCAACTGAGACCGCATGAACTGAACTACCCAACCCACGACCTGGAACTAGCAGCCGTGGTTCATGCCTTGAAGATATGGAGACATTACCTTGTGGGAAATCGGTGTGAGGTCTTCACCGACCACAAGAGCCTCAAGTACATATTCACCCAACCAGATCTGAATCTCAGGCAAAGGAGATGGTTGGAACTGATCAAGGACTACGACTTGGGCATCCATTATCATCCGGGCAAAGCGAACGTGGTGGCAGACGCCCTTAGTCGAAAAGGGTACTGCAATGCCATCATGATTCAAGACCAAGCTCCTTTACTTTATAAGGAGATGGAAAGGCTAAACCTAGGGATCACCACTCGAGCGTACCTCGCTGCCTTGGAATCTCGGCCTATCTTGATAGACCAGATCCGAGAAAAGCAGAAGGAAGATCCGGACATCCTGGAAATCCAACAGAACATGAAGAAGGGTAAAGCCCCCGGATTTTCCGAGGACGAGCATGGTACCATCTGGTTCGGAAACCGGATCTGCGTACCCGACAGACCTGAGTTGAAGACCCTCATCCTTCAAGAAGCCCATGATACATTATACTCCATCCATCCCGGGAGTACAAAGATGTACCAAGACCTAAAGGAAAAATATTGGTGGGTCAGCATGAAGAGAGAAATAGCTGAGTATGTGGCCAAGTGCGACACATGCCGGCGAGTCAAGGCAGAGCATCAGAGACCTGCCGGACTTCTTCAACCTCTCAAGGTTCCTGAATGGAAGTGGGAAGAGATAGGAATGGATTTCATCATGGGACTGCCCAGGACCCAAGCTGGTCATGATTCTATCTGGGTGATCGTCGACCGACTCACCAAGGTAGCTCACTTCGTTCCGGTCAAGACAACTTACACCGTCGCCAAGTTGGCTGAGTTGTATATGACCCGGATCGTATGCCTTCACGGAGTTCCTAAGAAGATTGTATCTGACCGCGGGAGTCAGTTTACCTCTGTTGGAACAATTGTGTTAGTTCCAGTAGGTTTTTCTGTGGTGGAGTATGATGTGGATAATGAACCTCGATGGGTTCCCTCAGAGGGAGAAGGGGTTTATACTGGTTCGGGCCTCCCCTAGGGGATAATAGCCCTACGTCCAGTTTATGGTGGATTGGGCATGGTGTGCCTTAGTGTGGTGAAGGGAACTACAGGGTCTCATGGCCCCCTGGGGTTGTTCCCCGCTACAAGGGCTTGGCCCTGCTTATATAGGCACGCAGGCCAAAGGAAAAGACTGGGATGCCCCCTATGAGCCTCAGGCTCATAGGGGCAGAGAGGGGAAAAGGAGCTAGCTACAATACAAAAGGTGCCAGACAACTTTACAGCTTTACTGGCGTGTCAGGCTGCGCCAGGCTTTGACCAGCTAAACGACATACCAGGGGCGGGGGGCCCCCGGTATGGACTTGGCTCCGGAGGGCGGCCTCCGGACATGGCTCCGGAGGGTGGCCTCCGGGCTTGGCTCTCGGAGGGTGGCCTCCGGACTTGGCTCTCGGAGGATGGCCTCCGAACAGGACTCCGGAGGGTGGCCTCCGGGCTTGGCTCTCGGAGGGTGGCCTCCGGACTTGGCTCTCGGAGGGTGGCCTCCGGACTGGGCTCCCGGAGGGCGGCCTCCGGGCTTGGCTCTCGGAGGGTGGCCTCCGGACTTGGCTCTCAGAGGATGGCCTCCGAACAGGACTCCGGAGGGTGGCCTCCGGGCTTGGCTCTCGGAGGGTGGCCTCCGGACTTGGCTCTCGGAGGATGGCCTCCGAACAGGACTCCGGAGGGTGGCCTCCGGGCTTGGCTCTCGGAGGGTGGCCTCCGGACTGGGCTCCCGGAGGGCGGCCTCCGGGCTTGGCTCTCGGAGGGTGGCCTCCGGACTTGGCTCTCGGAGGATGGCCTCCGAACAGGACTCCGGAGGGGGGCCTCCGGGCTTGGCTCTCGGAGGGTGGCCTCCGGACTTGGCTCCGGAGGGCGACCTCCGGCCTCCGGCGCCCGGTGGGTGGCCTCCGGCGGCCTGCGCCAGGGCCTGAATTGGGGGCTCCGGGCCGGACCTCCTGGTCTAGGGGCTCCGAAGCTACGGGCCCCGAAAGGCACCTTGGGACCTGGAAACAACACTTAGAGAAAACAGGCTCCGACAGTACCTGGCTCTGGGCCGAAGGCTGTCGGAGGCTGACGTCATTTGGCCCCTGTTTAAGGGAAATATATTCCCCCAACAGTAGCCCCTCGCGTGTAGGCCTTCGGAACGAAGGGGTGCACGCGCCCTTAGGACAAATGACCTGAAAACACTTCAGAGAAGACATACCTTCGGAGCCAGGACCGAAGGGGACCTCGATTCCTGGGGGTAATAAATGCTCGTGCCAGAGCGGCCTCGGGGAGCCCGAACGGCTCCGCAACGGTCAGAAAAGTTACCGTTACCTTGCTTGGGCTTGATTCGCTTTCGCCGGAGGCCCATCTGGCGGCGGGCTCGGCCCATGACGGTTGGAATTCTTACCGTGCCTATAAATAGGGACTTACCGCGTGCAGCCCCGGCACACTTTCATTCACTTCTTTCTTACTGCCTTTCCACCTTCGCTCTCCTCTTCCTCCTAGCCTCGCAGAGCGACCTTCGCTAGCTTCTAGCCCTTCGCCATCCTTTAGCCCTTCGATCCGAAGTCTGATCAGAATGCCGAAGAAGGCAGTGGCGAAGCTCCCGGTTTTGGGCTCGAGCTCGGGCTCCGCCCAAGTGCAGGCGGCGGTAGCAGCGGCCGCGGCAGCGAAGCCTGCAGCTAGGCGACTGGGGCCGAGGGACCTTCGGACGCCCTCCGACAGGTTCGAGCAGACCCTGGAGATGAGGGCTTCGATTTCCACGGAGGAGTCCGTCCGGAGGGCCTGCGAGGGGAAGATTGCAGCGAAAATCCAACTAAGGGTTCCGGAGAAATCAGAGGCCATACCGAAGCCTCGTGCTGACGAAGTGGTGGTGTTTGAAGCCTTCTTCGAGGCCGGCCTCGGACTGCCCGCAGTGGGGATGCTGAGCGAAGTCCTCAAGGCCTACAACCTCGAGCTTCCTCAGCTTTCGCCCAATGCAGTGGCGAGGCTAGCCGTCTTCGAGTGGGCCATGCGGGCCGAAGGCTGCGAGGGCCGCGCGGATGTCTTCGTTGCCCTTCACGACGCCAACTGCCAGCCGAAGCCCAGGGAGGGAGCGGACCGCGTCAAGAGGGCGCTGGCCTTCGGCAGCGCCAATTTCCAGCTCCGGAAGGAGTTCCAGGACGCCTTCCCTGCGAGGGCTGTGAACAACAAGTGGTACTCGAGATGGGATCAAGAGTGGTTCTACGCCTCCGTCGGCGCGAACTCTCCCCTTCGGAGTACCAACACCCACATACTGTACCGGCGCGAAGGGGTGGTGAAGACCAGCGAAGGCCTCTTTCAATCGAGGATCTCGCTGCTCCGAAGGGTGGCGGCGAAGATGAGCATGAGGGACCTCGCGGAGGAGTTCATCACCCTTCGGCTCAGCCCCCTCGCGCGCTCTTGGCCGGAGGGTCTCTTCCAGGCTTCGGGCCGAGGTGAACTCAGCGAGCTGGCCTTCGACCGCTTCTGTAAGGCTTCGCGCTCTTCTTGCTTTTAATACTTCGAATGCTTGCTCCTGACTCAACCTTTTCGCGTAGCCGACCTCGACATGAGGACCCCGGAGGAGGCCATCGCGGCGGCGGACCGGGTCGTCGGGACTCCGACCCCCGAGGAGCAGAACCAGCGCCTTGCCCTGGTGGGGTCCTGGGAGCGCTGGAACAGAGTGTGGACCGCGCTTGGCCTCGGAGGGCTCCCTGCTCTGCCGGACTTCGCCCACCTGGCTACCTCGTCGGTCGGAGCCAAGAGGAAGAGGGGGGACGAGGACGAGGCGGACGCCTCGGGGGAGGCTGCGGCGAAGCCCGCAACTACTCCGACTCCCAAGAAGGCCGCGAAGCCCCTAGCGGCGAGGACTTCGGAGGCGGAGGCCGACGCGCGCACTCCTGCTGCCAAGGAGGCCACGGATGCCCCGGCGGAGCCAACTTCAGGCGCGGAGGTGGATGCGCCAGCTTCGCAGCGAGGGAGCTGGAGGACACACTTAGCTCCTGCTTCCTTCCAAGAGATCTCTGATGATGGTAAACCCCTTTTTCTTTTTGCATGCTTCTCTTTAATATGCAGGTTTTGACTTGGCTCCTTGCAGAGGACGAGGACGATGCGAGGCCCGCTAAGACGAAGCCGACAAGCGAGGGTGGATCGAAGTCTGCCGAAGCGAAGCCCACGGAAGCTTCGAGTAGCAGCGGCAGCAGCAGCGGCAGCGGCAGCGACTCGGAGTCCGAGAGTACTTCGTCCGATGATGAAGGCAGCGGCAGCCGCGAAGTCCCTCGAGGCGAAGAAGAGGTGGACGTGGTGGGCCTGAGCCCTGCCCCGCCGGAGCCCGCGGAGACCACCGTGGCGGTGATTCACCCCTTCAAGCCGAGGGGGGGCGTGACGGCGGCGGCGATCCTCGGTTTCCGCGAGGCCTGCGCTTCTGCGGAGGAGGGGGACTTGGTGGCCCAGCTTAGCCACCGAGATCCCACGGAGCTCTTCGTTAGCTCGAACGAAGTCCTCATGCGGGTGAGCGGAGCCCCTTGCAGCTTCGAATTATACTTTGTCTCTTGGTTAATACTTAAGGTTTCTTGAATTCCTGCAGGCCTTCGCACTGAACGCGACAGCTTCGACTGCTGCTGACCGGCGGATGGAGCGCCTCGCAGAAGAGAAGGAGGCCCTTCGCCGCGAGGTCTTGGAGGAGGCCGAGAAGCGGAGGCGGGCCGAGGCTTCGGCTGCTGAGGCGAAGGAAGCCTTGGCCTCGGAGACGGCTCGGCTCCGCGCGGAGCTCCAAGCTTCGAAGGACGCCGAGGCCCGTCAGGCGAAGGAGAACGAGGAGCTCCGCCAGCGAGCTCGGGATCTTGAAAGCTTTGTCGTGGCTAATCTTGGCGAGGCCACCCAGAGCCTGACTGAGGTCCTTGAAAAGATAGGGACCGAGTGCCGGACTCCGGAATTTGGCGATCAGGACCCGATTGGGGACCGCGCCGATTTCTTGAAGACTGCGGCTTCGGTAGCGGACGAAGCGCTGACGGGCTTCGCTCTTATGGCCGGTCGCGTCGCGGGCCAAGGGGTGCTGCATATGCTTCATGCCGCGGGGTGCGACCACCTTCGGGCTGCGACCTCCGTGACCCCAGTGGCCTTCGGGGGTCCGCACTTGGTGACGCCTCCGGGCGAAGTCCGTGGGGCTTGGCGGCGGCTGCAGGAACCTTGGAAGGAGCAAGGCTGCGAGGCAGTCCTTGACCTCATGAAGGCCCTTCGACAACGCTGGTTCAAGGGGCCCGCTGACTCGGACAAGCCTCCGACCTCGACGCCTCCGCCTCCGCCTCCGAAGGTGTAGATCTCCTTAGGCTTCCTTGTAATACCTAGTTGTAGGCTTGTAAAGACTTATCAGTTTATTAATATGAATGCGGGGGTTTTTTATACCTGCCCAGGCTCAGCCTTCGAGCATAGACCTCGAAGTCCTCGAGGACTCTGAAGGGCTTCGACAACTGTGGGCGATTCTTGAAGTAGCTAGGTCCGAAGGCCCCCCTCGGTTTAAGCTTCCGAGGGGGCCTAGGGGCGAAGCCATCTCCGAAATAGCCCAGGATTTGCTAGCCGCTGTGAAGGCGGAGCCCCTTCAGAGCCCTTTACCTTTGCCTTCGCGAGCGGCCTTAGCGAGCGACGAAGCCCTAGACTTTTCTGCCTTCGACACGACTCCGCCTGCTTCGCGGACCTGGAGCAACCTGCAAAGCGGAAGCCGAATCCTGTGGGCTTCGGAGCCTGGACGGGCCGGTCGAGGGAGAGCGGGCTCCGACGAGGCAACATCCAGCCGAGGGGGCCCCCGCCGAAGGAGAGGCAAGCGAGGGTTGGGGCCTCGCACTCGGTTCTTTTTAGGCTTAGACACAGATTACTCGTAGTTCTGTGCTCGAAGTACATTTGTAACATACTTCTCAATTGTCCTTTAATGAACGGAGTTTATTATACCTGCATACTTTGTTTATATGTTTCGCATTGTTTGGCTTCGAACGCTTAGCTTGTCACGCTCGTACGGCGCATTACACTCGCACACCTCGCATACATTCTTCCCCCCTTTTGCTCGTGGCAGTTAGGGACTTAACCGTTGCTGGTGCGGGCAAAAAATAAACATGCGAAGGGGTGCGCCTTTTCGGCGGCTTCGGATATTTGGATTTGTACCGAGCGAAGGCCTCTTACGGGCTCCGAACGCATCGATTTGGTGCGAAGCAAGGCTTCCGCATAACCAATTGGAGCGAAGCATGCTTCGACATGCCGGGATTTGGATGCTGTGCGTGGGCGAGGCCCCGAACGCGCTAGGATTTCTTTAGCGAAGTTTGACTTCGACAAACTTAGCTTTTCAGCTTAGGTCACGTCACACGAAGCGGGGCTTCGGTGCGTGTTTAGATAATGAAGCAAGGCTTCAGAACTTGGTCCTGTAATGAGAAGGATATTTGGTGTGGATTCACCGAACCTGTGATAGTGTGAGCCACCTTCGACTCTGAGCCACCTTCGACTCTGGGTCACCTTCGACCCTGGGATGCTTCGGGTGCGGAACCCGGAATCCCTGGGATGCTTCGGGTGCGGAACCCGGAATCCCTGGACGCGTCGGGCCAGTGGCCCGGAGTCCTTTTAGCCCACTGCTACGGGCCCGGGGGCACTGTGTAGCCTTCGGAGGGGTACTCCGGGTTTTATAAAGCGAAGCAAGGCTTCGGTTTTAAATAAGGCGAAGCGTGGCTTCGGGTTTAAATAAGGCGAAGCATGGCTTCGGTTTTTAAGTAAAGCGAAGCATGGCTTCGGTTTTTAAGTAAAGCGAAGCATGGCTTCGGTTTTTGAACAAGGCGAAGCGTGGCTTCGGTTTTTGAACAAGGCGAAGCGTGGCTTCGGTTTTTGAATACGGCGAAGCATGGCTTCGGTTTTTAAGTAAGGCGAAGCATGGCTTCGGTTTTTGAACAAGGCGAAGCGTGGCTTCGGTTTCTAAGTAAAGTGAGGCAAGACTTCGAGCTTATGTTAATGTAACTGCAGATTGGTGCATCGGAGTAAGGCTTCGGGCGGTACTTACCTTGTAGCCCTCGGGCTCCGATGACCTTTGAAACGTGGAGCGGAGCCCCTTGCCGGAGAGTGGGCTCCGGTATGCGAAGGATGGAGGAAGGCAAAGGTGGCCTTCGATCTGCCCTCGAAGCCCCTTGCCGGAGGGTGCGCGAAGCGAGAAAGCCTCGATGCTCCCCCCTCGGGCGCACTTCGGGTTGCAGGCAGTGGTAGAGAACTTAGCTTCTAGGACTAAGTTCCCCACGGACGGCGCCAACTGTTGGAACAATTGCGTTAGTTCCAGCAGGTTTTTCTGTGGTGGAGTATGATGTGGATAATGAACCTCGATGGGTTCCCTCAGAGGGAGAAGGGGTTTATACTGGTTCGGGCCTCCCCTAGGGGATAATAGCCCTACGTCCAGTTTATGGTGGATTGGGCATGGTGTGCCTTAGTGTGGTGAAGGGAACTACAGGGTCTCATGGCCCCCTGGGGTTGTTCCCCGCTACAAGGGCTTGGCCCTGCTTATATAGGCACGCAGGCCAAAGGAAAAGACTGGGATGCCCCCTATGAGCCTCAGGCTCATAGGGGCAGAGAGGGGAAAAGGAGCTAGCTACAATACAAAAGGTGCCAGACAACTTTACAGCTTTACTGGCGTGTCAGGCTGCGCCAGGCTTTGACCAGCTAAACGACATACCAGGGGCAGGGGGCCCCCGGTATGGACTTGGCTCCGGAGGGCGGCCTCCGGACTTGGCTCCGGAGGGTGGCCTCCGGGCTTGGCTCTCGGAGGGTGGCCTCCGGACTTGGCTCTCGGAGGATGGCCTCCGAACAGGACTCCGGAGGGTGGCCTCCGGGCTTGGCTCTCGGAGGGTGGCCTCCGGACTTGGCTCTCGGAGGGTGGCCTCCGGACTGGGCTCCCGGAGGGCGGCCTCCGGGCTTGGCTCTCAGAGGGTGGCTCCGGACTTGGCTCTCGGAGGATGGCCTCCGAACAGGACTCCGGAGGGTGGCCTCCGGGCTTGGCTCTCGGAGGGTGGCCTCCGGACTTGGCTCTCGGAGGGTGGCCTCCGGACTGGGCTCCCGGAGGGCGGCCTCCGGGCTTGGCTCTCGGAGGGTGGCCTCCGGACTTGGCTCTCGGAGGATGGCCTCCGAACAGGACTCCGGAGGGGGGCCTCCGGGCTTGGCTCTCGGAGGGTGGCCTCCGGACTTGGCTCCGGAGGGCGACCTCCGGCCTCCGGCGCCCGGTGGGTGGCCTCCGGCGGCCTGCACCAGGGCCTGAATTGGGGGCTCCTGGCCGGACCTCCTGGTCTAGGGGCTCCGAAGCTACGGGCCCCGAAAGGCACCTTGGGACCTGGAAACAACACTTAGAGAAAACAGGCTCCGACAGTACCTGGCTCTGGGCCGAAGGCTGTCGGAGGCTGACGTCATTTGGCCCCTGTTTAAGGGAAATATATTCCCCCAAAAGTTTTGGAAGAACCTTCAAGAGGAACTCGGCACCCGGCTGAACTTTAGCACCGCCTATCATCCACAGACCGACGGTCAAACCGAAAGGGTCAACCAAATATTGGAGGATATGCTTAGAGCTTGTGCTCTAGACTTTGGCGGAATGTGGGACAAGAACTTACCATATGCAGAGTTCTCCTACAACAACAGCTATCAAGCCAGCCTGCAAATGTCCCCGTTCGAAGCACTCTATGGACGTAAGTGCAGAACGCCGTTGCTTTGGGATCAGACCGGAGAGTCACAACTGTTTGGGACTGATTTATTAAGAGAAGCTGAAGAGAAGGTTAAGATCATAAGAGACCGATTGAAGGCAGCCCAATACAGGCAAAAGAGCTATGCCGACAACAGTCGAAGAGACCTAGCCTTTGAGGAGGGCGATTATGTCTACCTCTGAGTCACTCCCCTCCGTGGCACTCAAAGGTTCAACATGAAAGGCAAACTAGCACCCCGCTACGTTGGACCTTTCCAGATCCTCCGACGACAGGGAGAAGTGGCATATCAACTCGAACTGCCCCCATCCTTGGCAGGCGTTCACGATGTCTTTCATGTCTCTCAGCTGAAGAAGTGCCTCCGTGTACTTACCGAACAAGCCGACCTTCAGCAGCTTAATGTCCAAGAAGACTTGACCTACATAGAGAGACCCGTCAAGATCTTGGAAACCAAGGAAAGAGTAACCAGAAGTCGCGTTGTTCGCTTCTGCAAAGTCCAATGGAACAACCATCCCGCCGAAGAAGCCACTTGGGAAAAGGAAGACGAACTGAAAGCCCAATATCCCGAATTATTCGAGTAACGTTCCAATCTCGAGGACGAGATTCTTGTAAGGGGGATAGGTTTGTAACACCCCAAATTTTCAAAACAATAAAAATATTATTAAATTCAATTTCTTGGAATTATTATTTCTGAAAATACTTTTAATACTCCTTTATACCCTTTTTAACTACAACATAGAGTAGATGGCCAAACTAGGAGGTGAAAATTTTTGTATATGATCCTAAAGCCAAGAAATGTTTTTGAGAATTTTTATAAATTTTTATCCACTCTAGAAATACCCCAAAATATTTAATCCATTTTCTGCAATTATTTTAAAACTGAAAACCTTAGTAACAGTATTGGGCTCCCCTCCCTCCCTTCTCTCTCTCCCGGCCGGCCCAGCCCGTTACCCCGCGCGCCTCTGGCTGACAAGCCGACCCCACCTGTCGGCGCCGATTTCCTCCCCTCGCGCGCGCACCCGACGCCTCGACCCCACCCGTCAGCCCCCTCTCTCGCGCACTCGCTCCCGCTGACCACCTTGGCCCACCTGTCGGATTCGTCGTCCCCGCGAGATCCGCCCCCAAAATCCCCCCCCCTCGCCGGCCGACGCCATTACTCGCCTCGGATCCCTTGCCCCGACCCCCTCCCCCCGAATTAAGCCCGGCAATCAAACCCCCGCGTCGCGCCGACCGTTTCCCCCCATTAAACCCGACCGATTCGCGTCCAGGTTTGGTGAACCGAGCTCAACCCGACCTCACCGGTGCTTAAACGCGTTTTATTCCCGGCCACCGTAGACTACGCCCTCTCTGTCCCCGCCGATGGTCCTATTTAAACCCCCTGGCTCACCGTGGACCCGAGGAGTTTAAAAATTGAAAATGAATTTCAGAAATACTGTTAAACTTGTAAAATTCATATCTAATGCATTTGAACTCTAAAAATTACCATTCCAATTTCAGAAAATTCATAAAATTATTCTCTACATGTTTATGCAATAAAAACAGTAGGTTTACATTGGACATTTCATGATTATTTAAATGAATGTTTAAATACCCTTAGGTTAAAAATGTAAAATTTAATTATTTAAATTCCAGTAAAGTTTATATTAATTTATTTCCTGTTGATATGAATAAATCACTGGGTTTCTTATGGAACCTTCAATTTTAAATTTATTAAAGGACTTAAAATCTAGAATAACCCCTTTTAGAACCCCTCTCTAAAAAGGACTACTTTTTAAATTCATTTAAAATTTCTTTAGGAGATAAACCACAGGACCTTAACAATTGAAATTATTTTATTTATAATCCAACCAACTTTAACTTATGTGTTCATAATGTAATGTTATATTGTTTGATTGAATGTGTTCTTTTTATTTTACTTTATATTAAAAAGACTACGACGTCGCCGAGGAGCCGGAATACTTCCCCGAAGTCCCTCCCTCTCCCTTTGCTGAACAAGGCAAGTCACCAAACAATTCTCTTGAACATATTGAACCCATGTTTGAATTGACTATCGCTAAAACACATAGGTTATATATGCATTAGTCAAATGAACCCTTACATTATATTTACTTAGGATCCCCCGACCTTGATGTGCAACCCAAGCCATGCTATCTCGCCTAACCTCCTTGTCACCATATGATCAATGATATTAGCTAGTGTCCAATGTATTGACACGGCCGCTATAGGATAAAAATGAGTCGTAGCAAAATGGTTCTATTATATGATCCCCGTTACTTCTTATCCTTGGAAATCCTGTTGGTGATGAGTCATGGTTGTGAGTGTATGCATGGTGGGTTCCGGGTGCAAGCTAGGGCATTGGTTAGTAGCACCCGGGGCACTATAAGGACCGGTCTGAGGGATCCGTTGCAATACACTTATGTACTAACCACAAGTCTAGTGGGTAAGTCCTAACTAAGGTATGGGTTGTTCCAAACCGAGGCCACCATTTGGAGATGGGTCAAGTTGCACCTGCGGGTGACTTTTACCAATGTGGCGCAAAAGAGGGTGCGACGTTAGCCGGGATGCGGCCCGGCGCGCCGGCGAAACCTAGAGCGGGTGGTTATCGCTTGGAACATCTCATATTGAGGTTTTTGCACGAGTTCCCGTGGTATGGGTCATCTCGTTTGGGATGAGTGCGTGCCTTGTGGGTACAGTAGTACATCTCTGATCAGAGTATTAAATCTTTTCGAAAAGCCGAGCCCACGGTCAAGGGCGGGTTGCGTGACATCCCCCAGTTAGTTTACTTTGAATATGTATGTGCATGATGGATTGACATGTAAGGACTGTTGAGCGAGGTGGGGCTGACTGTACCCCTCGAGTTAGTCGATGTTGATGATGCTCATGTTTACTTTCCGCATGATTAAAATATGATTAAACTAAATGCCATAACTGCAACTGCATTATTCTGCAATGTTAGCCATTATCCTTCCTTGTTTATTATCCTGCATTATTATTTGCATTTGCGGTGGCTTGTTGAGTACTTTTTGTACTCATACCCGTTGGACCCCACAGAGGATGCTTACTTTGGAGACGGTCTGGAGTAGCAACCCAGTCGAGAAGAATGATCCTGAAGAAGATGTTCGTCATGCCGTTTTCCAATTTTTTTTCGCTTTGCCGTTTTATTAAAACAATGATGTAATAAATATGGTCTGCGTACCATGAACAATGTCGTATGTACGGTTGTCGCATGATGAACCTCTTGTATTATTGTTTTCTTATGAAATTCAATAATGTCTCGATTGTTAAATCGGGGCGCTACAATCTTGCCCTTCCTCTTGCTTCGGAGGTGGCATAACATTGGCCACCGGAGGGTGCCTTGCAGCATCAAAATTTTCTATCCGCGCCACAGCCTGGACCGGGTCTGGGCGCGCTACTGCTGGACTTCGGTCGGTACTGCCTCGACCCGAAGTTCTCTCCAAGTACTCTCCCCTTAGGGTAAGGATAGCCTTGCAAGTGTCAGTTGCATGGCTTCGATTTTCTCCATGAATACAACAAAAAAAGGGTCTGGCCTTTGCCAGCCGTTTTCCCTGGCGGCCTCCAGCCGCTGGCCTTATTCCCCGTAGACTGTGGAGCTCTTAGTGCAAACTTCTGTGGGGGTGCAATATTCAAGACTTCAGAGCGAGGGTGCTTTTGCCCTCTTCTTCGATCATGTTGTACTTCGAAGACTGGTTCCTGCGGCTGTGCCGAAGTCTTCACTTCTGCTTTGACTTCTTGCAATACAGTCGAAGTAGCAGCAGTCCTCCGAAGCCAACCCTCTTCTGACCTCGCATACTCCTCGAAGTATGACATCAACTGTGAGACTGAGGAGATGCTCTTCCGATGCAGTTTATCCAGAAGGCCTTGATGACTGACGCCTTCCCGAGCCGCATCAACTACTGAAGATGTGGACAGCCCCCGAATTTGCGACTTCGTATGAGCGAAGCGCTTAAAGTACTGCCTCAATGTTTCTCCGGGGAGCTGTTTCACCTGGAAAAGGCTTCCTGTTGACATAGGAGGCACGAAGGTGCCCTGAAAGTTACTTATAAACTTCCTCTTCAACTGCGACCAAGAATTGATTGATCCTGGCTTCAAAGACCAGAACCATCTCAATGCCACTCCTTGAAGAGCTAACGGGAAGCACTTCGCCATAGTGTCTCTAACTCCGCCGCTAGCCTCGATCGCTAGGGCATAAGAACGCACGAACTCTCCGGGATCTTCATCTCCGGCATACTTACAGAGCTTCGAAGTTTTAAACTTTGGATCAAAGCGAACCTTCTGCAGCTCAGGATGCAATGGAGATTCATTGTCGTAAGAGGCGTTCTCCGGGGCTTCAGGATAACCAAGATCGTCGTCTTCGGGCACTTCTGGGATAGTTGGGGTGGCTTGAGAGCGAAGCCTGTTCGCAGCTTCTTGTCGCCACCTTGCTACCTCGGCTTGAAGGTTGGCCATTTGAGTGGCCATATCTCCAAGGTTATCTTCATCTCCTCCGGAAGGACCTTCCGGGTCTTGAGAACTGGTAGGATCAGTTCGAATCGGGATGGAAGGTGGAGAAGTGACTCCGGGCTGTCGGAGTATGGAAGGGGTTGGCGGAGAGGCTTCGTATGTTCGAGGGATAGAAGCCCCTTCCGGAGTTTGCGGAGGGAAAGCCGAAGACCCTCCGACTTCAACTGTGTCGAAGGGTATCTCTCTAGAGATCCGAGAGGACCTCCGAGTGGGATTGCGAGGTGCACTCCGCTTAGGAGGCATGATGTAAGAAGTTGGTAGAGAACGGAGTTTTTCGGACTAGGTTCCCCACGGACGGCGCCAACTGTTGGCGTAAAAGATTACGCTAACAGGTTTCTGTAGAATAGAAACTAACAAACGAAGTGTTTGCGAAGAGAACTGTTCTAAGCCTCCGAAAGGATAACAACTTAGAATAGTTCGAAAGTGTGTATTGAATAACTTGTATTCGGTCCCTATTACAGGGTGAAATGGGGGGTATTTATAAGCCCAAACATTAAGGAAAAGACCTATTTACCCCTCTATTACAACCGTCATAGTGGAAACTATTCGGTTCCCTTAATAGGGCTAAAATGGTAAAAGACTAATCTAATGAGAAAGAAGATAAGTCTTCCATCTTAGCTGGCAGAAAAGATCTTGGAGGGCTTTAGTTCGAAGATGTACTCCGAACCAATGCCTATCTTCATACTTCGAACTTGATTCTGGGTATCTTCGAAGATGATCTTCGGGGAACCTTCGAACCAGCTGACTGCCTTTATGTTGCTTCGACAATAACCCCGAAGATGAGATATTTTCCCCCAACAGATGTCAAGTGTGCTTTTCTGAATGGGTATATAGAGGAGGAGGTCTATGTTAGTTAACCCCCCGGTTTTGAAAACCCTAAGTTTTCTCGACATGTTTTCAAACTGCAAAAAAGCTTTGTATGGATTGAAGCAAGCCCCTAGGACTTGGTACGATTGGTTGAAGTAGTTTTCGTTAGGGAACAACTTTGTGATGGGTTCAGTGGACAAAAATATTTTCTTGCTCAGAAATGGCTCTGATTTCTTAATCGTTCAGATTTATGTGGACTCCATTATTTTTGCTAGTTCTACTAATGAGCTTGTGTCCATGTTTTATAAGCAGATGCACAGCGAGTTTGAGATGAGCCTCATGGGTGAGCTCAAGTACTTCCTAGGACTCTAGATGAAGCAGACCAAGGACGACATCTTCATCCACCAAAGCAAGTATATGTGGGATATGCTAAAGAATTTCGACTTCGGTGGAGACCTAAACCCTAAAATGACCGCCATGGGCACATCTAGGGGCCTGGAAAAGGATGAGAGTGGCATCAAGGTCAACAAGAGATAGTATTAAGGGATGATCAGTTTGCTCTTGTACTTTACTGCGATGAGACAAGACATTCAGTTCGCCGTTGGGGTGTTCGCTCCATCCAGTCTTCACCGCGTGCGTCTCATTGTTGGGCTGTGAAGCGCATTTTTAGGTAACTTACCTATGTGTGCGATCTCGGTCTTTACTATTCTGCCTCGTCATCTCTTGAGTTATCTAGCTTTTTTGATGCTGATTTTGGTGGGTGCCGGTTGGATCACAAGTCGACTTCTGGTATTTGCCAGTCCTTGGTTGTTTGCTTGTTTCTTGGTCTTCATGTAAGCAATATAGAGTTGCTGTCACGCCCCGATTTAATAAATCAGGACCTTTATTGAAATTCCATAGAAAATCAATAAACCAAGACGTTCATCATGCAACCACGTACAAATACGTGCAATCATTCACGATTCGTAGACCGTATTAATACAAATTAATAGTGAATAAAGGTGAAGAGAAACTAATAAAATAAAGGGTCCTAGATGAACGCCTCCTTCTAGTCTTGCC
Organism: Zizania palustris; assembly: GCA_019279435.1. NCBI lineage: Eukaryota > Viridiplantae > Streptophyta > Magnoliopsida > Poales > Poaceae > Zizania > Zizania palustris. The sequence continues at coordinate 4,583,753 of JAAALK010000286.1, read as the reverse complement.
TTGACTGGGTCGCTACTCTAGACCTTCATCCTCCTCGTAGTAGATGGGCTCTGGTGGTGTAAGTCAACAGGGGTGAGTACAAACGTACTCAGCAAGCCATCGAATGCAAATATAATGCAGAGTAATAACAAGGGAGATAGTGGCTAATTTTGCGAAAGAGCATAATTGTAAAGCATTAAATGTGATCAATTTATTAGTACTGAAATGTAAACATGTGTATGCATCATCATCTTCTAACTCGAGGGGTACAGTCAGACCCACCTCGCTCAACAGTCCTTACATGCTATGAATAACTCAACCATTCAAACAATAGTAAACTAACTGCGAGTAGTCACACAACCCGCCCTTGACCGTGGGCTCGGCTTTTCGAAAAGATTAAATTACTCTGATCAGAGATGTACCACTGTACCCACAAGGAACGCACTCATCACCTACACCAAAGTGTAACGAGATGACCCATACCAAGGGAACTCGTGCCAAAACCTTCCATATGGTTCGCCTCGACTCAATAGCACCCTCTTATAGGTTTCATATGGTGCCCCGACGCATCGGAGCCCCACCATACCCCCCCTTGAGCCACGTCGGTACAAGTCACCCGCAGGTTGCCCCTTGCCCCCTCCACTATGGTGCATCGAGTCAGATTGTTCCATACTTCCAGTTAGGACTTACCCATTAGACTTGTGGTTGGTACGGAAGTGCTTTGCAACAGATCCCGTAGACCGATCCTTATAGTGCCCCGGTTGCGACCAACCAATGCCCGAGCTTGCACCCGGAACCCACCATACTTATAACATAGCCAACTCCAACAGAGTCCAGAGACGAGAATAACGGGGAAATTCATATAACAGAATCCAGCTATCTACGACTCATTCTTTTTATCCTATAGCAGTTGTGCCGGTACATTGGGCACTAGCTAATTTTTATATAGTAGAGTGACAAGGAGTTAAGGCTCAATAAGCATGGCTTGGGTTTGCACACAAGGACGGGGATCTAATAAATATAAGTGTAGGGCTTGATATTTGACTAATGCAATATTATCCTATGAGTTATAGCAGTAATTTATTAAAACATAGTCTCAATGATGATCAACTATTTCCACAGGAGTGGTCGATGACTTGCCTTGCTCAGCAAATGGGGATGGAGGAACCTCAGGGTAGAACTCCAGCTCCTCGACGAACTCGTAGTCTTCTCGATACGGAAAAATAAACAACACATTCAATAAATCATCACGAAACATAAGCAAACAAGTTTTATGGTTTAAATATGTGAATTGAGCTTTATTGTACTGAAGTTATATTTAATATCATTAAAAGTTAAATTTTAGGGGTTTTTACTAATTCATTTCCTGAATTATTAATTTATCCCTAAGGGGTTTTTATTCATTTAATCCATAAGTTTATTTTGTGCTAAAGTAACATATTGTTTTTATGGCATTAAAGTGTAGAGAATAATATACTGAATTTAACAAAATTTGAATGGTGAAATTTGGAGTTAAAATGAGCAAGTTATGAATTTTCAGAGTTTAAACAATTTTCTGGAATTTTATTTAAACAGAAAATGGGCTCTGGTCCACGGTGAGCCAGGCCCACAGTGGACCGCTGCACTGTGCGCGTGGACCGGATCAACCAAAGCCATTGGATCTGGATCCAGCGGCCAGTCGCAAGGCGGGACGGTTAAGTGAAAATGGACGGTCCAGATTAAAACGCGCGAAGGGTTATGACGTGGACGCACGAGATTGATCCAGCGTTTTAAGTCATGATCGACGGCCGTGATCGCTCGATACCCCTTCGGGTTTGATCGATGGCCCAGATTAAATCTCGAAGGGATTTAATCCATGCGCTTCGATCGCGATCGTGTGGCCAGGAAGGATTCTGGCACGGCACACGCTAAGGTGGTTTTTACCCCTTTCGTCCTCGACTCCGGCGGAGCATCGGCGACGAATTCCGGCGACGATGAGGGTTAATCGACCAAGCTAAGGGCTAAAACGGGACCAGTGAGTCTAGGGGAACTCGGGCGTACCGGCAGTGGCGGTGGCGGCGAGCTGACAGTGACCGGTGTCGAAGAGGGGCGATGGAGTTCCTCGGGTTCGTCGGCGGCGAGGCGATCCGGCGGTCCTTTCGACCAACGGAGGCGTGGCGGAGGACGGGTGTGTCTCTGTGGTCACGTAGGTGGCGACGGCGAGGGCAGCAGTGGCTTCGATCGCCGGCGAGCGGTGGCTGGAGGCGGAGCAGAGCTAAAGGCCGAAAACCTTGCGACAGTGCTCCTGAAAGCGATGGCTTGCGCTAAGGAGGTGTCGGCAGAGGGCAGCGACCGGAGGGGTATATATAGGGGGTCGCCGGGGTGATTATGGCAAGGTAATCGGAGGAAACCCAAAGGATTTCTTCCCATCTCCGGCGAGGTTTCCAAACCTTCGGATCCACTACCATATTCATGAATCCGCGTGGGCTATGGATGGAATGGAGTCGCCGGTGTTCGGGGGAATCGAATCCGGGATCGGATCGGTGGGAACGGGCGGCCGATGGCGGGATTTGGCAAGGGGGTCTCCGGAAGGAAAGGGGAGTGATCCCCTTCCATAGGAGACGATGGATCCGACAGGTGGCCCCCACCTGTCAGTGGCCGTGCGCAAGGCCAACAGCGCCGACAGGCGGGCCACGCTGGTCAGAGGAGGAAAACGGGCGTGGGAGGCTGCCATGTGGGGCCGAGGCGGGTGCGGGCGAGAGAGTGAAACGGGGAAACGCGCTGACAGGCGGACCCCACCTGTCGGTGGCACGCGTTTGGACTGGGCCGGGCTCGAGGTACTTTGAGGGTTGCGGCCCATTAAGGTTTAAAATGGTTTTCTGATTTAAAATAAATCCAGTAATTCATATATTTGATTAAGGGTTGAATCACTGTTGATAAAAATTTGGAAAAATTTCTAAAATTATGTTTTGGCCTCTAGTTTATCTCATAAAATTTTGAAGTCCAGATTTTGAATATTTATCTCTGTTTGGCTTTAATCGGGCTCTTTAAGGGTTTTGCTTTAATTATAATTTCCAGAAATTCCTTTAATATTATTTTTCTTTTATTTTATTTCCTTTTTAATTCTGGGGTGTTACAGTTGCGCTTTCCACTACTAACGCAGAGTATGTAGCTGTTGCTCATATTGGTTTGGATGATTTCCACTTTGAAAGATTTTGGGTTGTCTTTCTCTACCAGAGTGCCTTTGTTTTGCGACAGCACCAGCGCGATTAGTGTAGGGAAAAACCCATATCTTTTTTCAAAAACCAAACTTATTGATGTGCGCTTTCACTTTTTGAGGGATCAATATGAGAAATGTGTCATTGACCTTGTTCATGTTCATGCTCATCATCAGTTGGCTGAAATTCTTACCAAACCCCTAGATCAGTCTACCTTTTTAGGATATTTTGAGTCTTTTCTTTCTTCTTTACTCTTTTATTTTGAGTCTTTTTGTGTGAGTATATATCATGCATATTCATAAATCCACACTTCCAGCTTGCTTCTGTTATATGATTAAAACTGCTTTTACTCATTGCCGCTATTATATGCTTTTGAATACATGTCGATGATCATGCTTTGTTTCAGTTCACATGATATATCTGATATCTGTCATATTGTTGACAAAAAAACATGCCCCCGCACTTGGGTCAGTCCAATGATCCAAAAGTGTGTGGATACTTAGGGACATGCCTAAGCGTAACACAGCACCGACGTCGCGTTCTGACTACCCTTAGACGTGGTAAGGGGGTGGAGTCGTCAGGCAATCAGATCACACAAAATAATCCAATTAGCCGAAAGAAATATATTAAATAGAATAAATCAGCAAATCGGTCAGAGCCCGTCTGCTTCGAAGTATGGTGCGAAGGGGTTCACCGAAGTATACCTTCGACGTCTGCTGCGAAGTGTCCCACCGAAAGGTATCTTCGGCGTTTGGATTGATCTGATCGAAGATGAACTCCGAACGGATCTGGGCGCGACAATCACCTCCGAACAGCGAGGGTTCGGCGTGAAGTCTCCGATACAGTAAGATGTAGAGTAATGACTCGAGCGCGACGGGCAAGCGTGACTTCATCCGTAGCGGAGTACGAGCGTGGCGAAGCCTGTCGTGATGAAGTCTATTGGCGAAGCGTGCGGTCGGAGCAGCAGTCTCGCCGAAGGGTGTTTTGGCAACCTCCAAAATCGATCTCTCAGCTTCGGACACCTCCGACGAAGTAGCTCCTAACGTAGGTAACCTGCAACAGATAAGATTCGAAGTACTAATTCGGCCTGAGGACCAAATTTTGCTAAGTGTTGCACTAGTAGCAAAGGTAGCAATCTGTTACGCAGATTAGCGGATACTTCACGGGAGAAGTAACAAGGTGATAGCAATCTATTACATAGATTAATGGATACTTCACAAGCGAAGTGACAAGCATTACCACTGTTCCGAAGTGGCCGGTGGAGGGCTTCTAGGCAAACCAACGAAGAGTGCAGAAAAGTAAAGATAAAGTAAATGTGATCAAAGCTAGGGCTTTGAGTTTGATTTGTGTTGGGGGGTTTTTGAACTGGCGTCGCCTCTATATTTATAGGACTATACCTCTGATTTAATCTGCTATAATTCAGTTGTATAGAGATAAAAACATAGCTGGAATCGTATCCAACTCTATCTCTACTGAAGTGGGCCTTCGGCTAGGCCCGTCGAAGCCTGCTCCTCGGGCTGAAGCTTCAGTGGCGTGGGCATCCGAAGGCTTCCTGGGACATATGTATTTTCGGCCCAAATTACCAAAATTGATATTTTGACAATCTTAGCCACTGATGCCATTTTTTGCTATCAACACATGCCCCCTGCCTTTTAGTGAAATAAGTGAACTAAAAGCACAACGAGCTAAATACGATACCCTCCATATCGGCCTTTTGACACCTTCTCACGCTATTTGCCACACACTTGGGAAATACCTTTTTAAGTATCTACCATTCAATGCTCTTCGAAACCGCCGAGTTCGCCCTGCCATAGGATGAGGCCGAGGTCACTCAGTTGAACCTCGTCCCTCGCAATGCTATTTTTGAGAAGCCCAAGGACTCGGCTCGCCATCTGAAGCTTCTCTACGTCCAAGGTCACATTGATGGAAAGCCGATTTCTCGGATGCTTATCGATGGTGCGCCACTGTTAACTTAATGCCTTACTCGTTATTGAAGAAACTTGGCAGGGACGAGGATGATCTAAAGAAGACCAACTTGATGCTCAATGGCTTCAACGACGAGAGTTCCGAGGCCAATGGCGTGCTCTCCATGGAATTAATAGTGGGCAACAAGACATTGCCAACAACTTTTTTCGTCATCGATGTACAAGATAACTACAACGTGCTACTTGGGCGCGACTAGATTCACGCAAATTTCTCCATTCCTTCTACTCTGCACCAGTGCCTAATTCAGTGGTACGACGATGAAGTAGAAGTCATTCCTGCAGATACTTCAGCCCAAGTGGCATTGGCCGATGTATCAGTTGACGCCGTTCACAACAAGGTAGAGTGTCTGTCAGGTAGAGATCTTTCGGACTACGATTTTGTTAGCGTGTCCAGAGGACATTTTGTACCAGTGTCTATAAAGCCGGCCGATGTAGCATGACTGTTTTTATATTAGTAGTCATGTCTAGAAAGAGTAATCTAGATTGGCTAAAGTGTCATGTGGAGCAATATCAGTCTAATAAAGACGGTATTGCTGAGGCCATCGAGGACTTTAGCGAAGTAGAGAAATTAGGGCGAGGTTTTGCATCGGCCGATCCCTTAGAAGAAGTTGACATAGGTGATGGTAGCATCCCGAAGCCGACTTTTGTAAACCAACATTTATAGCCTGATGAAAAGGCCGAAGTAATAAATTTGCTTCGGTTGTATGTCGATTGCTTCGCATGGGAGTATAGCGAGATGCCAAGACTCAGCTGTGAGATCGTGGAGCATCAGCTACCTATCAAGTCCAGATTTAGGCCGTATAAGCAGCCTCCTCGTCGCTTTAACTTGGCCGTCTATGACTGAGTTAAAGAAGAAGTAGAGCGGCTACTCAACGCTTGGTTTATTAGGCCATGCAGGTACGTAGAATGGGTCACTAACATTGTGCCTGTAGAAAAGAAAGGGAGCGACAAGATACGGGTATGTATTGATTTCAGAGATCTAAACAGAGCCACTCCAAAGGATGAGTATCCAATACCGATAGCCGACATGCTAATCAACGATGCTTCGGGACACAAGGTACTAAGTTTTCTTGATTCAATGCTAGTTATAATCAACTCTTTATGGCCGAAGAGGACGTCTACAAGACTGCCTTTCGATGCCTTGGTTTTGTCGGTTTATTCGAGTATGTCGTTATGACTTTTGGTTTGAGAAATGCTGGCGCCACGTATCAGCGTGCTATGAACTTAATCTTTCATGAATTGCTAGGAGTTATGTTAGAAGTTTACATTGATGATGTTGTAGTCAAATCGGACGCTATGGGAAACCATTTAGCCGATTTGAAAGTTGTTTTTGATAGGATGCGGCAGTATGGTCTAAAAATGAACCCACTCAAGTGTGCTTTTGGCGTGTCGGCAGGCAAGTTTTTAGGTTTCATGATTCATGAAAGAGGCATAGAGATTGATCCTAAGAGGCTTGAGAAAATTAGAAACGTTACGACGCCGGCATGCAAAAAAGATGTGCGGAAGTTGCTAGGAAAGATGAATTATTTGCGTCGCTTTATATCCAACTTGTCTGGCAAGATTGATGCCTTTGTCCCTATACTCCGGCTAAAGAACGAGGCCGAGTTCTCATGGGGGGCAAGACAGCAAAGTGCCTTTGAGAAAATCAAGGAGTGCTTTTCATCACCGCCCGTGGTGAGAGCGCCCAAAGCTAGGATTCCGTTTCAGCTATACATCGCTGCTGAAGATATCATGATCGGGGTCGTGCTAACCAAGGAGGTAGAAGGAAAAGAGTACATCATCACCTTCTTGAGCTGCCACCTGCTGGACGTCGAGACCAAGTACGCATTTGTGGAACGTTTGTGTTTATCACTTTACTACACGTGCACCAAATTGTGCCACTATCTTCTCCCTACTACATGTGTTGTCGTTTGCCAAATCGATGTTATAAAACACATGTTGCAAAAGCCGATTCTAAGTGGAAGAATCAGAAAGTGGGCTTACGCTTTGGTCGAGTATGATTTGGCCTATGAACCCCTAAGATCTATGAAAGGCCAGATCGTAGCCAACTTTATAGTTGACCACCACATAGATGTCAGTTGGAGTGGCAATGTTGCTTTGATTGAAGTAATTCCGTGGAAACTTTACTTTGATGGCTCAACTTTTAAAAATGGCCAAGGTATTGGAGTGGTTCTCATATCACCTAGTGGAATGCACTTTGAGACCTCGGCTCGTTTAGAGTTTCCTTCAACTAATAACCAAGCTGAATACGAGGCTTTACTGCTAGGGCTTGCCTTGTTAGATTTCATGGGTGTTAAACATGTCCATGCGCATGGTGATTCCCTGTTAGTGGTACAACAAGTGGCTAAGAGTGCTCAATGTTTTAATGGCTTGCTAACCAACTACTTGGATATATAAGTGCCTGGTCATAGTTTTGATGACTTCAAAATTTCTCATCTGTCGAGAGAGGCCAATTCAGTTGCAAATGATTTGGCTCAGCAAGCATCTGGTTACCAAGTCAGGAGAGGAAAATTTTTTGTACAGGAGAAGCTGATGTTTGGTCTCACTACTGAAGCCAGTGACTTCGGGCAGGCGCACCCTCTGAGTCGGACCCCTCTAGCTGTCGGAGGCCACCGCGCGCTGAGGTCCTAGGACCGAAATGTTCCGCCCGCCGAAGAGTCTGGCACGCCGGAGCCCATGAGCCGGAGTCCCCGAGACAGCGAAGGCCTTCGGGAGCCTGGACCCTTCGGTAGGGGGCTTTGTCCTGATGCAGTCTGCATGGCCAGTCCAGCCAGGCTTCGGCAGGAACAGGAAGGGCTAGGGGGCACCCTAAAATCAGTAGCTTAGAGACCTTATCAGGGAGTGAGCTAGCAAAACCTTCCAAATCCCATAAGGGCGATTGGAGAATTCCAATCGTCCAGTATTTGAGAGATCCTAGCCAAAGGGTTGATCGGAAGGTTCAGCAACAAGAGTTCAAATTTGTGTTGATAGACGATACACTGTATCGATGAACCATTGATGGAGTACTGTTAAAGTGCTTAGACCATGAACGATCCTAGGTTGCTACAGGAGAAGACCATGAAGGACTTGTGGCACTCATCAGTCGGCCCAGAAAATGAGTTGGATGCTCAGAAGAGCAGGTTTCTACTGGCCGACTATGACTGAGGATTGTTTTAAGTATTATAGAGGGTGTGAAGCATGTCAAAGGTTTGGCAATATTCAGTTAGCTCCTGCTTCATTACTCAACCCTATTGTCAAGTCATGGCCGTTCCGAGGTTGGGGTCTAGACTTCATTGGCCAAATTCACCCTCCTTCCTCAAAAGGGCATCAGTTCATGTTGATGATGACAGATTACTTCACCAAGTGGACCGAGGCCGTGCCTCTCAAGAACATGACTCACAATGAGGTACTTGACTTTATCTTGAAGCACATCATACATAGATTCGGCATTCCTCAAACTCTCACTACGGATCAAGGTAGCTCATTTGTTTCTAAAGAAGTGAGGGACTTCGCTGAATATTATGGTATTAAGTTGTTAAGATCTTCACCCTACTTTGCTCAGGCCAATGGTCAGGCCGAGTCTAGTAATAAAACCATGAATAAGCTCATTAAGAAGAAAATGGACGAATTCCCTAAAAGGTGGCATGAAGTGCTCTCCGAGGCACTATGGGCTTGTAGAATTACAAAGCACGGTGCTACCAAGGTCAGTCCATATGAGTTGGTATATGAACAAGAAGCCATTCTACCTATAGAAGTAGATCTTGGCTCTTTAAGAGTGTTAAGGCAAGATGGCTTATCGATCGACGAGTATGAGACTCTTTTTAAAGACAACCTAGAAGAAGTGACCGATAAGAGATTGAAGGCTTTAGAAGCCATAGAAGTAGACAACAGGAGAGTAGCTAAAGCCTACAATAATAAGGGTAAACCAAAATCATTTCAAGTGGGAGACTTGGTTTGGAAGACATTTTTACCCTTAGGCACTAAGAGTCCCAAGTTTGGTAAATGGTCACCTAGTTGGGAAGGCCCTTTCAAAATAGCCGAAATCGCTCCTGGCAATGCATGTGTTAGAATCTCTTCAAGGAGAGTGGTTTCGAAGAGCTTTGAATGGTACATACTTGAAAAGGTATTTCTCAAGTGTGTGGCAAACAGCGTAAAAGGTGTCGAAAGGCCGATATGGAAGGTATCATCTTTACCTCGTTGTGCTTTTAGTTCACTTAGTTCACTAAAAGGCAGGGGGGCATGTGTTGAGAGCAAAAAATGGCATCAATGGCTAAGGTTGTCAAAATATCAATTTTGGTAATTTGGGCCAAAAATACACATGTCCCTAGTCAGGCCGAATCCCTATAGGGACAAAGGATCATTGGGCTATGGGCTACGGAAGCTTCCAGCCAGCCCACGGCCTTCGGCCAAGAAGCCTTCGGAGGCCCACGCCGCCGAAGCTTAGGCCCGAGGAGCAGGCTTCGACGGGCCTAGACGAAGGCCCACTTCGGTAGAGATAGAGTTGGATACGATTCCGGCTAAGTTTTTATCTCTATACAACCTAATTATAGTAGATTAGATCATAGGTATAGCCCCTATAAATATAGAGGCGAAGCTAGTTCAGAGACCCCCCAACACAAATCAAACACAAAGCCCTAGCTTTGATCGCAATTACTTTATCCTAACTTTTCTATACTCTTCATGGGTTTTCCTAGAAGCCCTCTGACGGCCACTTCGGAACAGTGGTAATCCTTGTTACTTCGCTTGTGAAGTATCCGTTAATCTACGTAATAGATTGCTATCGCCTTGTTACTTCGCCTATGAAGTATTCGCTAATCTGCGTAACAGATTGCTACCTTCGCTACTAGTGCAACACTTAGCGGAATTTGGTCCTCAGGCCGAATTAGTACTTCGAATCTACTCTGTTGCAGGTTACCTACATTCGGAGAGTACTGGACGATGGCGTAAGTTCTATGGATATTATCTTTGTTCAAGCCTTCGATCATCTCTGCATCTCTCGGAAGCATCTCCTCACCGCAGCTCGTCCCCTTCAAGGCTTCACAGGACCTCCTCTTGATGCCCTCGGCCAAATAGGTCTTGAGGTTGCCTTCGGAGAGGGGCTCTTGGCAAGGACGGAGGAAGTAATTTTTGATGCTATGGATGCCCCTTACGCTTATAATGTCATCTTCAGAAGGGGCATGTTAAATCAATTCGGAGCTATGGCGCACCATAATTATTTATGCATGAAAATGCCCACGCAAGCAGGAGTGCTTACTGTCTTCAGTGATCAAGCCACTGCACGAAGGGCAGAATACGGCCATGGCCCACCTCTTGATCCAAGACAGGTGAATAATGTGCAAGGCAATTCGGAGGATATCCCTGCATCAAGTGAATCTTCGAAGATATCCTTTCCAAGGCCATGTCCCGAAGGAGAAATTATAACGAAGATTATTGTAAAGGACGGTAAAGACTATCCCTTTCAGTTTGGCAAAGAATTGCCTTTGGAAATCGCTACTTCACTGGAAGAAGTAGTTAGAGAGAATTTGGATGTATTTGCTTGGTCCGATGAAGACATTTCGGGAGTTAGCCGAGACATCATTGAGCACAGTTTGCTTGTGAACCCAAGGGTTTGGCTTGTTCGTTAGGGGCTCCAAAAATTATCACCAGAGAGGGCAAGCCTTGCTAAGGCAGAAGTGGAAAAATTGTTGAAAGCTGGGATTATCAGAGAAGTAGCTCATACGGAGTGGTTAGCCAACCCAGTCTTCGTCAAAAAGAAGGCCTCCGGGAAATGGCGCATGTGTATTGATTTTACATCCTTGAATAAAGCATGCCCACGTGACCCCTACCCCATGCCCTGTATAGATCAGTTAGTTGACTCCACTGCTGGTTCAGAGTTATTGAGTTTCCTCGTCGCGTAGTCTAGATATCATCAAATATGGTTAAAGCACAAAGATGAAATCAAAACAAGCTTTGTAACTCCTTCGGGATTCTTCTACTATGTAAGAATGCCCTTCGGCTTGAGAAATGCCGGGGCAACTTTTTCAAGATTAATTGCTAAGGCTCTAGGTCACCAAATAGGCCGTAATGTAGAAGACTATATGAATGACATTGTAATAAAGAGTGCTTTAAAGCACCAACATAGTCTAGACTTAGCAGAAACATTTGAGAGCCTCCGAGCATGTGGAGTCCGCCTGAACCCCAAAAAATGTATCTTCAGGGCTCAAGCTAGAAAACTGTTAGGGTATCTAGTTTCGAGCAGGGGGGTCGAAGCTAGCCCAACTCAAATAACTACACTGCAAAGAATGGCTCCGCTAGAGAATTTAAAATAGGTACAAAAGCTTACTGGACGCCTTGCAACACTCAGCAGATTTCTAGCAAGGTCCGTAGAACGAAGCCTGCCCATATTCAAAGCATTGAAAGGGTCCAAAGATTTTGCATGGACACCGGAGTGCCAAATTTTTTTTGATGATATTAAAGATTATCTCACCAACCTCGCAACACTCACTGTGCCCGTGGCAGATGAAACCCTTCTTCTTTACCTTGCAGCCACAGGCTCCGTTGTTAGTGCAGTCCTTGTTAGAGTAGTGGATTTCAATGGGAAGTTGGTACAAAATCCAGTATATTTTGTATCCGAAGCTTTATCCGGAGAAAAAACAAGATATTCCGAGCTCAAAAATTTCACTTATCCTTTGGTAATGGATTCAAGGAAATTGCGACATTATTCCTTAGCACATAATGTAATTGTACCAACTTCTTATCCTTTGGGAGATCTGCTTCGAAGTAAAGATTCTATGGGGAGGATTGGAAAATGGGCCGTCGAACTAGCACCCTTCGGCATCTCCTTCATTGCAAGGACAACAATCAAGTCACAAGTGGTGGCAGATTTTGTAGCAGAATGGACTCCGTCTGCAATCTGGGCTCCAGAAAAATCAAGCGAAGGAATTTGGATCATATATTCCGATGGAGCTTTTCAAGCATCCGAAGCATGTATTGGAGCTGTGATAATTTCACCTTCAGGACAAAGATCAATGTACACCACAAGGCTCAATTTTAAGTCTACCAATAATATTGTGGAGTACGAAGGAATTTTGTTAGGACTTCGAAAGGCACGTGTTCTCGGTGCTACAAGAGTTGTTATAAAAATAGATTCTCAAATCTTACCAGGGCACATTGATAAAAGTTTTCAAGTCAGGCATCCGCAACTTGCAAAATATCTAGAAGAGATCCGTAAGATCGAAGCAGCATTCAAAGGGATTTCTGTCCGAAGTATACCAAAAGCTGACAATGCACAAGCTTATATCCTAGCAAAAGATGCAGCCAGAGCCATAGATATTCCAGAATGGGCTTTTTATGAAGAGCTTACTTCGCCTTCGGTGCCCCAAATCCCTCCTATGGTGGTCCTTTGCATTCTGAACACTAACTGGCAAAGTTCGATCATGGAATTACTGCAAGGCGAAGCCAACTTACCTGAAGGCCCAAAGCTTTCAAGATTGCAATTAAGAGTCCGGAATTATCACATTATCAATGGTATTCTTTACAAGGCCAAGATATACTCTGAGAAATTCATGAAGGCCTTTGTGGTCGCCATCTTGCCACTTGAGCTTTGGTAGGAAAAACACTTCGCCATGGGCTTTATTGGCCTACAATAGTAGCTGATGTGGAGGCCTTGGTTCGCACTTGCCAAGATTTTCAATGGATAGGAAGACGAAGTCATCGTCCGCCAACACCTCTTCAAGTTATTGCTGCAGTTTGACCCATGGCCAGATGGGGCATGGATCTCATTGGCCCTTTTCCAATGGCAAAAGGAAGTTAAAAATTTGCGGTGGTAGCAATTGAATATTTTTCCAAATGGGTCGAAGCAGAATCCCTCACAACTATCACTTCGAAAAATGTACAACAATTCTTTCGAAAGAATATTATATGCAGGTTCGGAGTGTCTCGATAGCTGACAATCGACAATGGCACCCAATTTGATACCGAATCCTTCAGAGAGTTTTGCGAAGATCTTGGCATAGAAATGTGTTTTGCAGCTGTTTGTCATGCTCAATCCAATGGAGCTGTCGAGCGAGCTAATGGTAACATTTTGTCAGGCCTGAATCGAAGGATAGTAGGATTGGCAAAGGGGCTATGGACCTAAGAGCTCCCCAAGATTCTATGGTCCATTCGGACCACTCAAGGAAGGTCCACAGGTTTTACTCCTTTCAGATTACTATTCGGAGATGAATCCATGACGCCGACAGAGCTTAAAGGAGGATCTCTTCGCACCATCGATCCGGAAAAAGAAAATGAAAGACAAGACTCGCTGGATCTAATGGAAGAAACAAAGCTTCGAGTTGTTGCAAATTTGACGAAGTATCAACATCAATCAAAAGGCTTGGTATGACCCGAAGATTAAACTTAATGAACTTAAACTAGGTCATTTAGTTTTGTGAAGCATCATAGAGCCAGGGAAATTAGGAAATAAGTTGGAAGGTCCATATATCATCCTTCGTTCAGGACACCCTGGTTCTTTTAAATTAGCTAATTTAGAAGGTGAAGAATTAAAGCATTCCTGGCATGTAGAGCACCTTAAGCGATATTTTGCATAGGGGCTCCTTGTAATCATTTGTAAGTACCTTCTGAATAAATAAAGCTCATGGTTCAGATAATGCCTACTTCTCAAACATTCCCTACTTCTAGTGGATGCATTAGAAGAACGGGGTTGATTGCGAAGGAAAGTGTCATTCATTTGAACCAATTTTGCGGACTTCCAACCATTGGTTCGAAGCTTCCGACGAGGTGGAAAGTCACAAAAAAAGGATTCCAAGCCACCGGCTTGAAAGCATCCATGAAAAGAGTCCAAAGAGACCAAATGATACGGATTCTAGGCTTCGGCTTGAAAGCATCCGTAAAAAGAGTCCAAAGAGACCACAAAAGCGGATTCTAAACCACTGGTTTGATAGCATCCATAAAAAGAGTCGAAGGAGACCAAACAAAACAGACTTTGAGCTAATAGCTCGAAAGCATCTGTAAAAAGAGTCTGAAGTGACCACATTCGAAAAAGGGTAATAAGTTACCAGTTTTCAGACTCTGAATTAATAGAGTCGAAGACATTTTCGAGGTCTTTATGACCATTTTTGGACTTAGTCCTTAATCTTTAATATGATAAGGGGCTCCGAGCCTCCAAAATTGTACTAACTAACATTATATTCATTGTGCGTAACCATCTTCGATCAAATTTCGGAGATGCTTACACCCAAAGGGGTTGGGAAGTAGTGAGACAATTTTGAAACTTTCTAGTTTATATTATTCAAACAGATTGCATTACATCATGAAAAATTTGTGTCTATACCAAGAAGGAAACGAAGATCTCTTCGATCCCTAGAACTACTATCAAAATTACAACGACTTCGAAGGCGACTTGTACCGGAGCCTGGAGTTGTTAGAACTTTGCATTTAACCATCTTCCCTTCTTTCGAAGCTCGGAAGTCTTTTTGTTCTTGCTGAAGTTCAGCCCATGTCCAAAGTCGTTCGGGGCTTCTCTCCCAGCTTCGAAGTCGTTTAGGGTTCCTGTTGGGGGGGAGTACTCCATCCCCATGACCTTCAAGATCAAGAGACAAAGACAACTAATACAGTTCTAAGCAAAAGACTTGTCTCTGGATTCATGAAGGTTCAAAGCCGAAGGATTCATCCGAACTCCTGTTTGAAGATACCCTACGAAGGCTCCAACCCCACAGTGGGAAACAGCAAGACCGACGGGACGTCTGCCTTATCCATTTTCTTCGAACATATTTTACTATTTTAGCCCTATTCGGGGTACCGAATAGTTTCCACTATGTCGGTTGTAATAGAGGGGTAAAAAGGTCTTTTCCTTAGAATTTTTACCTATTGTTGGCGTAAAAGATTACGCTAACAGGTTTCTGTAGACTAGAAACTAACAAACGAAGTGTTTGCGAAGTGAACTGTTCTAAGCCTCCGAAAGGATAACAACTTAGAATAGTTCGAATGTGTGTATTGAATAACTTGTATTCGGTCCCTATTACAGGGTTAAACGGGGGGTATTTATAGGCCCAAACATTAAGGAAAAGACCTATTTACCCCTCTGTTACAACCGACATAGTGGAAACTATTCGGTACCCTTGATAGGGCTAAAATGGTAAAAGACTAATCTAATAAGAAAAAAGATAAGTCTTCCATCTTAGCTGGCAGAAAAGATCTCAAAGAGCCTTAGTTCGAAGATATACTCCGAACCGATGCCTATCTTCGTACTTCGAACTTGACTCAGGACATCTTCGAACACGGACGTCTGGAAACCTTCGAATCCATTATCTGCCTTTGTGCTGTTACGGCAATAACCCTGAGGATGGGATATTTTCCCCCAACAGTAGCCCCTCGAATACGCTTCTCCGTTAAACCTGTAATGTTAGGAGAGCAGTATACAGAAGAAAAAATAACCAGGCGTAGGGGTTATTAGATTTTAATTCATCTCCGAAATGTACGGAGATATAAAACTCCGAATCAGTCTTAAGACAATTACTTTCGAACTATCTTAGAACTGACTCAGGAAGTTCGAAAGCCTTTTAGACTTAGAAGAAATAGCCGTTAGCTTTCTTCTTCTCACGGAAACTGCAGAATGCGTTAATTTCGGAGAAAAATAACGGGCAGGAATGCGAAACGGCATGGACTAACGGTAAAAATGTAAAGTCTAGGCTATAAATAGAGGGCCTAGAACTTTCCTGTTTACCTTTCCACTGTTCCCTTGCAAACAAGCACCGTTTGAGCCCTTTGAGCCCTTTGAGCCCTAGCCTCCATTTTTCCTCCAAAGTAACCCAGTAACTTCAATGGCGAAAACCAAAAGTTCTGGAGCCCCTTCGGCTTTGGCTCGACAGCAGGCGGCCGCAGCAGCAGCGACTGCGGCGTTGGCGATGGTGCCTCCAACACCCGCAACGACATCCATGGCGGCAGGAGGGGGAAATCCCCAAAATGTTGGTGATCAAGGTCTCTGCCCACCATCAACGAAGTATTTGGATCAATCCTTCCAACTGGGACCTTCTACCTGCAAGAGAGAAACACTAGCGGTCGCAGTAGAAGGGAAGATTAGTACCGGAGTCATGATCCGCAAACCTGGAAAGGAACTCATCCCATCGCCAAGGCCCGGAGAAGTGGTCATCTTCGAAGCCTTCTTCGAAGCCGGCTTAGGCCTTCCAGCAGTGGACTTCTTGGCCGAGGTACTGGATCTGTTTCACGTCACCCTTCCTCAGCTTTCTCCGAACGCAGTAGCTCATTTAGCTATCTTTGAATGGGCGTTGAGAGCCGAAGGCTGTGAAGGGAGGGCAGAGATCTTCACTGCGCTACACAGAGCTTCATGCCAGCCAAAAACCTTCGTAGGCCCCGGAGGTGAAAAAGTGGTAGTAGCCTTCGGAAGTATTAACTTCAGGCTTCGGGATGAATACGCCCTTCACTTTCCTGCTAAGGCCATCAATGCAAGATGGTATACCGACTGGGTCATGAGATGGTTTTATGCCGAAGTTGGGGCGAGCAATCCTCTTGCTGGACCTCTGAAAGAAATCCAATTCCGGAAGGAAGCCCTAGTGCATCCAGACCAAGGTCAGCTCGAAGCTCGCCTCAGCCTACTTCAGAAGATCAGTCGAAGGTTGAGCATGCGAGACTTAGCCGAAGAATTCCTCGGGTTAAAAATCTCTCCGCTGATGGCCAACTGGCCTATCATCTTCGAAGCGGATTCGGAAGGCGGTCTCCGAAAAATCACTTCGACCTCGAGCCCTGCAGGTAACTTTGAAGACAACATGTATTATGCATATTCATTCAAAGAAATAACTAACTTGATTCATTTTTTAGCTTCTTCAGCTCCTATTACTTCGGAGCAAATCATAAAGGCTTCGGAGAAGATTTTGGGCGCTCCAACTCCGACCGAAAAAGAATGGAGAATCAAGTTGGTCGGGAGTTGGGAAAGATTTAACAGGGTGTGGGGAATGTTGGAAATCGTTCCGCCCCCTTTGATGGATTGGGTACCTTCGGAGAAAGGGCCCAAAAAGAGGAAAGCCGAAGCTGGGACTTCGAGCTCCGCCAAAACTCCGGTCAAGAAGGTGGCTCGGAATCCAAAGAATCCCGCACCTTCGAGCCCAAGGGCTTCAGTCTCTGACTCCCAAGAAGACGAAGGGAGGTTGCTTGTGCGTCTGATAGATGAAGATGCATCCCAAAGGACTGCACAAGCCGAAGTACCTGCGAACGTGCCGGAGTCTCAAGATAACCTTGAGCAACCAAGGACTTCGGCAGTTCAAGAGGATTTACCTCAGGACGAAGTTCCTGTGAATGAAAGTGGGGTCGAAGTTACTATGGCTTCGATTCCTGAAGAGGCAACAAGGACTGCTCAGGAAAATGCTCCTGCAGTCGAAGATTTAACGGCTGATTCGGACGAAGATCTCGCCTTCGATCCGCCGAACAGTCCAATGATTACCCCTCGCCAAAATGTCGAAGGTAGACTTCGAATAAATCTTTCATGTTTATTTTGTGTATTTATACAATGTATAACACCTTTGTTTTTACAGAGTCCACTCTTGTGGAAGAGGTCCGCTAGGAAGAAATAATCCCTGGACCTTCGACGACTTCGGAGCCAACCCAGAGAGCTACTCAAATGGGACCTGGAAGAGGCAAAAGAAATATAGAACCCCTCCCTGCTGTGAGTTCCAGATCAACTCCGTCTGATTCAACAGACGAGAGTCAATCTTCCGAGGAGGGCCAGTCTCCAGGGGCTCCGAAAACTACAGGCCAACACTCCGGCCCTTCGCTGGACGAAGATGACCAACAGGCGATAAGTATGCTCCCCCTGCTAGCTCCTTTCTTAGGGCAAACAACCGGTCTTTGGACTTTGCTCGAACCTTTGGATCGAGCTAGCCGCGACATAGGGGAGACCAACTTAGTGGCCATTCTAAGTAAAGAGGACAGGTCGGAGCTCAACGCTGCTATAGAACGCGCAGCTAACCAGGTACGAAGCATCTACGAAATAACATAGAATTCGTCTACAAATAAATATTTACCTTGGTTTTTCTTTTCGCAGCAAACAATCTTGGCCCGAGCTGCGAATATATCAAACGATGAAGAAATCGCTCGTCTTCGGGAGGAAAATAACATCCTTCAACGGAATCTTACTATCTCCGAAAGCCGAGTGGTTCAGATGGACAATATAGTATCAACGGAGCGCAGGGCCACACAAGGTTTGGAAGCTGCGAATAAAGAGCTCGAAGCAGAAAGAATTGTGCTTCGAGCGGAAATTGAAAGATTGCGGGCGGAGCACGCTACTGCGGGGACCGAGCTTGTCAGACTCCAAGAGGAAGCTAACCAGCTATTGAACCAAAAGAATATCTTGACTACTGAAACTGCTAGACTTTCTGGGGTTCTGGGAGAGGTAACTTCGATGAAGGACGCACTGAACGAAGATAAGCTGAAGTCTGAGAAGGTAGCTGCGGAAGTTATGAATCAGCTGCTAGGTGTCTTGGAGTACTTCGGTACTACTGGGACACTTCCTTATGATGATAACATTTCTGTTCTGCGCCGGTTGAAAAGGATTCAAGGAGTGGCGAAGCAAATGAAGACAACAGGCATTCGATACGGAGAACTCTCCGGACAAGTGGCTGCTGTTGGCCTACTTCGTTACTACGAGGATCTGGGCCGATCGATAACTCCGGGCGCAGGAGAGGGCCCAATTACCTTCGACGACGAGCGGCTTCTGACTCCTTCCGAAGGTGTGGCTGCTGCCTGGCGAGCCTTCCAGACTTCATGGAGAGCCGAAGGTCATTCTGCGATCAAGGCTTGGATCGACAAAGGTCAACGCCAAAAGCAAGTTCGGACCCAAGCTTCAAGCAGTCAGCCTCCTCCGAACCCGCAGGTTTAGAAATACCTTAGGATTTTTGGCTATGTAAAGCTTTATGCTTATGAACATTTATCAATGAAAATTTGTTTATCATATTTTTAGGCTTTGCCTCATACGGAAGATATCGAAGTGTTAGACCTTAATGACGAACTTCGCTCATGATGGACCACCTTCGATCTTCTAAAAGCTTATAAGCATCCTCGATTTTTAGTTCCTCGAGATAGCTCCGGTGTAATTGCGCCCGAAGTAATCAAAGATATACTATCTTATATTAAAGAGGAAGAAAAAGAGGTTAACTTGAACACTTCGTCTTCTGAAGACGTTATATGGTCTGAAGACGAAGATGAAGTTCGAAGTAAAAAACCTGAAGAACTTGGAAGCTGGGAAAGGAGCCACGAACGGCTTCGAACTTGGGCCGAGCTTCAACAAGAACAGAAGGACTTTAGAGCTTCGAAGGGAGGCAAGAGAGTTAAACGTAAAGTTGTTAGAACTCCCGGCACTGGAACTAGTCGTTCCAACCCTAGCTCTAGAGACCGAAGAGGTCTTCGATTCCTTCTTGGTATAGATACCAATTTTTCATGATGTAATCTGTAAACATATTCGTTCGAATAATGAATACCGATTTAAAATTGTCTCCATTATTACTAGCCCCTCTTTGGGGATAAGCAACTTCGAACTGTATTCAAAGATGGTTATGCGCAAAAAAAAAACTTCGGAGTACAATTTTTTGGGGTTCGGAGCCCCTCTGCAATTTAAAGATCTTTTAAAATCTTATAAAATGTCTTCGACTATTTGTAGTATGAAGAATGGCAACTTAGTACCCTTATTTTTTGAAAGAAATCACTTGAGATAACTTCCAGGACACCTTAGTGTCTTAGATAATTTGTCACTTTGGACTATGTTAACAGATATTCGAAGATCATGGCTCAAATTCTGTTTTACTTTGGCCACCTTCGACTCTTTTTTGTGAATTCTGTCGAACCAATGGTTCGGAGTTTGCAATGGTCTCTTTGGACTCTTTTTACGGATGTCTACCAGCCAATGGCTTGGACTCCGTATATTTTGGCCACCTTTGGCTCTTTTTGCGGAAGTCTACCAGCCAATGGCTTGGACTCTGCATGTTTTGGCCACCTTCGGCTCTTTTTACGGAAGTCTACCAGCCAATGGCTTGGACTCCGTATGTTTTGGCCACCTTCGGCTCTTTTTATGGAAGTCTACCAGCCAATGGCTTGGACTCCGCATGATGTGGTTTTGGGCTCTTTTACGGATGCCTATAAGCCGGTGGCTTGGACTTCGGATTATGTCATCCCTCACGTCGGAAGCTTCGAACCAATGATTCGAAGTCCGAAAATATGATTCAGCTTCATGACACTTCCCTCTCGGTCAACCCCGCGGTTCCAGTGCGTCCACTCGGAAGCTGGAAGTCTATGAGGGGAAGGCATTATCTGGACCATATGTTTTATTAATTCAGAAGATGATTACAAGTGACTTACAAGGAGCCCTTATGCAAAGTATCGCTTTAGGTGCTCCGCATGTCAAGTATGTGCTAACTCTTCACCTTCTAAATTAGCTAATTTAAAGAGCCAGGGCGTCCTGAACGAACAATTAGGTATGGACCTTCCCATTAATTTCCTAACTTCCCTGGCTCTATAATGCTTCGTAGAACAAGATGACCCGGTCTTAGTTCATTGAGCTTAACCTTCGGGTCAAACCAAGCCTTCGTCTGCTGATGATACTTTGATAAATTTGCCACAGCTCGAAGTCTTGTTTCTTCTGATAAATCTAGCGAAGCTTGTCTTTCTTCTTCAATCTCCGGTTCGGTGCTGCGAAGCGATCCTCCTTTGAGCTCCGTTGGAGTCATAGCTTCATCTCCGAATAGTAGTGTGAATGGAGTAAAACCCGTGGACCTTGTTTGCGTAGTCCGAATGGACCACAAAATCTTCGGAAGCTCTTCGGTCCACAGTCCCTTTGCTAATCCTACTATCCTTCGATTTAGCCCTGACAAAATATTTCCATTGGCTCTTTCTACGGCTCCATTAGACTGAGGATGCCTCACTGCAGCAAAACATAACTGAATGCCTAGATCTTCGCAAAACTTCCTGAAAGGTTCTGCATCGAACTGTATTCCATTATCAACTGTGAGTTGTCTAGGCACTCCGAACCGGCAAATGATATTCTTCCAAAAGAATTTTTGTACATTGTTCGAAGTGATAGCTGTTAAGGGTTCTGCTTCTACCCACTTAGAAAAATACTCAATAGCTACCACTGCGAACTTCAGATTTCCCTTGGCTACTGGAAAGGGACCAATTAAATCCATACCCCATCTGGCCATAGGCCATACCGGAGCAATGACTTGAAGAGTTGTTGGTGGGCGATGACTTCGTCAACCCATCCACTGACATCCTTGACAGGTGCGGACTAAGCTCTCCGCATCAGCTGTTATTGTAGGCCAATAAAGCCCCTGGCGAAGTGTTTTTCCTGCCAAAGCTCGAGGGGCTAAATGGCTACCGCAAAGACCTTCATGAATTTCTCGAAGAATTTCTTGACCTTCGGCTTGAGATATACATCGGAGTAGAGGGGAACATACTCCGGCCTAATATAAAATACCGTTGATTATTTGATAATTTCTAGCCCTAAGCTTCAATCTTGAAAGTTGTGGCTCTTCAGGCAAATTTGTTCCTCCCTGTAAAACTTCCATGATTGAATTTTTCCAATCTGCATTAGGAATGCAAAGAATCTTTGCAGAGGGAATTTGTGGCACCGAAGGTGTACTGACGACACCATCGAAGATCCCGAGTTTTACCCTGAGGTTCCACCTTCACCGTTTGCGGATCAAGGCAAGTCATCGACCCCTCTTGTGGAAATAGTTGCTCATCATTGAGCCCAGTTTTTATAACTATCGCTATAACTCATAGGATAATTTTGCATTAGTCAAACATCAAGCCCTACATTTATATTTATTAGATCCCCGTCCTTGTGTGCAAACCCAAGCCATGCTTATTGAGACTTAACTCCTTGTCACTCTACAAATATTATATTAGCTAGTGCCCAATGTACCGGCACAACTGCTATAGGATAAAAAGAACGAGTCGTAGATAGCTGGATGTTGTTATATGAATTTCTCCGTTATTCTTGTCTCTGGACTTTGTTGGAGTTGGCTATGTTATAAGTATGGTGGGTTCCAGGTGCAAGCTCGGGAACTGGTTGGTCGCACCCGGGGCACTATAAGGACCGGTCTGTGGGATCTGTTGCAAAGCACTTCCATACCAACCACAAGTCTAATGGGTAAGTCCTAACTGGAAGTATGGGATACTCCGACTCGATGCACCATAGTGGAGGGGGCAAGGGGTAAGCCTGCGGGTGACTTGTACCGACGAGGCTCAAGGGGCGGTATGGTGGGGCACCGACGCGTTGGGACACCATATGAAACCTATAAGAGGGTGTTGTTGAGTCGGGGAGGAACATATGGAAGGTTTTGGCACGAGTTCCCGTGGAATGGGTCATCTCGTTACACTTTGGTGTAAGTGTTGAGAGCGTGCCTTGTGGGTACAGTGGTACATCTCTGATCAGAGTAATTTAATCTTTTCAAAAAGCCGAGCCCACGGTCAAGGGCGGGTTGTGTGACTACTCGTAGTTAGTTTACTATTCTTTGAATGGTTGAGTTATTCATGGCATGTAAGGACTGTTGTGCGAGGTGGGGCTGACTGTACCCCTCGAGTTAGAAGATGATAATGCATACACATGTTCACGTTTCAGTACTAATAAAATTGATCACATTTAATGCTTTACAATTATGCTTTTCCGCAAAATTAGCCACTATCCCCCTTGCCATTACTTTGCATTATATTTGCATTCAGTGGCTTGCTGAGTACGTTTGTACTCACCCCCGTTGACTTACACCACCAGAGCCCGTCTACTACGAGGAGGATGAAGGTCTAGAGTAGCGACCCAGTCAAGGCGAGACTGGAAGGAGGCATTCATCTAGGACCCTTTATTTTATTAGTTTCTCTTCACCTTTATTCACTTTTGTATTAATACGGTCTACGAACCGTGAATGCTTGCTCGTATTTGTACGTGGTCGCATGATGAACGTCTTGTTTTTATTGATTTTCTATGGAATTTCAATAAAGGTCCTGATTTATTGAATCGGGGCGTGACACTTTTCCCTTGTGCAGGCACCTCTGCCCGGGCCCCAGCCCCGTCACCTGCACCCTCCAGAGGTGCCGACGGTGCGAGAGCCAAAGCCCCTGCGAATGCGGTGGAGGTCTCGAAGTCGGACGGTGAGGCAGAGTCGGAGGAGGCCTCGGCGGGAGCCTCGGGGGAAGCCACCCGGGAGACCGAGATCCACCCTCCTATAGACCCGAGGCGTGCCCGCTCCTACGTGCCCCTCTTGGTTCCTTTCCTGGGGAGCGACCAAGACTTTGCAGCGAAGACCGCTCCCCTCCACCACCCCTACCTGGGCCTGAGGGAGACTGAGCTGATATCGGAGCTCGGCTAGGTGGATGGCGCTGGCCTCGGCCGGGCTATCGAGAGCGACATGAGCCAGGTATGCCTTTAGGATGGTCTCAGACAAGCCCTTAGCACCTCCTTCACTTTCGACTTACCCCTTGCTTCCTTGTGCGCAGATAGTCGCACTGGCACAGGGATCGCTGGTGTCTATTTTTGCTGAATGGAGCCACCATGAGCCTGATGCTTCGGAACTCCTAGGAGTGCGCGGTCGAGGCTGACTGGCTCTAGATGTTGGAGTCGGAGGTCGTGGGCCTCCACACTCAGGACGCTAGATATGAAGAGCTCCAAGCTCAAGTCACGGAGATCAGCATCCTCAAGGCCCAAGTTTCCGAGTTGGACGGACTCCGATCCCGAGCAGTCGAAGCGGACAAGCTCAAGGCAGAGGTTGACACCTTCCGGGCCTAGGTCGTGGAGATGGAGGAGCTCTGAGCCTAGGCTGGCAAAGCAGACAGGCTCGAGGACGAGGTTGGCGCCCTCCGGGTCTAGGTCTCCGAGATGGAGGAGCTTCGGGTGAAGGTCGCCGCCGTGGAGATCTAGAAGATCCAGGGGCTCAAACTCGAGCGGACTGTCATGGATCTCCTGGCCTGGAATGAAGCGACAGTCGAGGTGCTGGCCCAAGGGGAGAAGACTGCGGCTGACACCGTGGTGTCCCTCCGAAGCCTCCTAGAGCACATCGGCATGGGATGCGTAGCCTTCGATGTCACTCGGGAACCCCTCAGCCACCGACTGATGTTCATTCAGGTCGTCGTCCGGCAGATAAGCTCCACCGTGTCGAGGTATGTGGATGTGTCGGCCCGAGTGGCTGCCCTCGGCGTACTTCACTAGCTGGAGGCTTCTAGGGTACCTTGCCTTCATCGTCGAGTTCACCTATAGTCGCCTTTGGGGGGAGCCACCTCCTTTCCCTTACTCCAGCGATTGCGCAAGCCTGGAGGGCTCTCTAGACGACTTGGAGGGTGGAGGGCCCGGACGTGGTCAAGGCCTAGATAGACGAGGCCCTTCGATCGATCCTTCCCTCGTCCTTTTCAAAGCCTCTAGTCACTACACCCCTCCCGGACCCGAAGGTGTAGTTCCCTTAGGGCCTTAGCATCACAACTCCTGTAATAGGTATGAACTTTGACAATTTATTAATAAAGGGAAGTTGTTTTCTGGAAATCATCTAGGGTATTTGCGACACTCGTGATCCCGACGTCGAGATTCTTGATGAGGGTGAGGCCCTTCGGCACCAATGGGAAATCTTCGAGGCCCTTAGGGTCGATCGGCCTGCACGCTTTAACATCCCTCGAGATGACAATGGGCATGTTATCCCCGAGGTCCTTCATGAGGTATTGAGTTTTATCAAGGAAGAGGAAGGAAAAACACGAGCTCCGTCTTCATCGCCCGAGCCAGTAAATTGGTCCGACGTGGAGATTGGCCCTGATGAACCCGGGCTTGGAGATCGAGGCTTGCGTAGCTAGGCCTAGCTTCAAGAAGATCAGAAGGCTTTTTGGGCTCAAAAGAAAGAGGAGAGGAAGCGGGAGAAAAAAGAGAAGGAGTCCCATCGCGCGGCTCCGGGGGCGCGGACCGAAGGGAGTGCAAGGTACCCAGGCAACCTCCAAGACTGGAAAGGCTTCTGATTCTTGCTTGGCTTAGACGACGAGTTCTTTTAGTTTTACTTTTCAGATCGACTTTGTAATAGCTATCGTCTATGTTCTATGTATCCTACGAAGTTTTGCCCGCGCCACTGATGGATCCCGATTGCTTTCTTGTCTACTCCTTCCCCCTCCTTGCGGGTAGGCAACTTGTCGGCTAGGCGCAATGCGCTTGGGCCTAGGATCGGGAGCCAGAAATACCACACTTGATTACTACAAGGCACGACGCATCGGACCTCGTGTTCGGGACCTGAACATGGGGCACTTTGGGCCATGTATTCGGGACCCAATCGTAGGGCGCCTCGAGCCAGAGATCAGAACATGGACGTAAGGCACGCCGAACCGGAGCTCGGAACCCAAAATGGGGTGCTTCGAGCTGGAGTTCGGAACACTGAGGTAGGGTGCTTTGAACCAGAGCTTGAAACCCAAAATGGGGTGCGTTGAGCCGGAGCTCAGAACCCTAATGTAGGGTGCATTGAGCTGGAGCTCGGAACCCAAAATGGGGTGTGTCGAGCCGGAGCTTGGAACCCTAAGGTAGGGTGCTTCGAGCCAGAGCTCAGAACCCAAAATGGGGTGCTTCAAGCCGGAGCTCGGAGCCCTGAGGTAGGGTGCTTCGAGCCGGAGCTCGGAACCAAAAATGGGGTGCGTCGAGCCGGAGCTCGGAACCCTGAGGTATGGCGCTTCGAGCTGGAGCTCGGAACCCTTCGAGTTTGCCAGGATTACGCTTAGTATCGTAGTGTGTCCACTACGGTAGAACGTTCGCCAGATTTTTTATTACTGAAACTGAGAAATCTAGTATAGTGAAAAATAACAAGGGCGGAATGTATTACATCAAACTACGCAAAATAGCACTTTAGATGCTCCGCATGCCATGTGTGCTTCAGATATTCGCCTTCCAGAGTAGCTAGATGGTAGGACCCTGGTCGGCCGGAGCTGACTACGATGTATGGACCTTCCCACTTATTGCCCAGCTTTGTGGGGGCGGCAACCGCCCGAAGGACGAGATGCCCTAGCAGGAACTCGTTTCGCTTAACTTTGGGGTTGTACCATGCTTTCGTATGCTTTTGATACTTGGAAAGATTGGCGACGGCTCAGAGCCTTGATTCTTCCCTGAGGTTGAGGGAGACGGCACACTCTCGATCAACTTCTGGAGTTGTGTCCTGTAGGGAGCCGGCCTGGAGCTCCGTCGGCGTCATCACTTCATCTCCGAACAATAGCCGGAACGGGGTGAAACCGGTTGCGCGGCAAGGGGTGGTCTGAATAGACCACAAAATCTTGGGAAACTCATCGGGCCATAGGCCCTTGGCCAAACCCACGATGCGCTTGTTGAGGCCAGACAGTATATGCCCGTTGGCTCGCTCGATGGCTCTGTTAGACTACGGATGTCGGATGGCCGCGAAGCATAGCTGTACCCCAAGCTCCTCGCAGAACGCCTTGAATGTACTTGCATCGAACTAAGTACCATTATCTAACGTGAGCTGCTTGGGCACTCCGAAACGGCAGACGATGTTTTGCCAAAAGAACTTATGGACACTTTGGGGAGGTGATGGCGGTCAGTGGCTCGGCTTCGACCCACTTGGAGAAGTACTCAACAGCGACAACGGCAAAGTGCAGGTTGCCCTTAGCCCTGGGAAATGAGCCGACGAGGTCCATGCCCATCGAGCTAGAGGCCAAACAGGCGCAATGATTTGTTGGTCGGTGGGAGGCCGATGGCTCCGTCGCCCCATCCATTGGCACCCTTGACAGGTGTGCACCAGATCTTCAACATCAGTGACAACAGTGGGCCAATACACGCCCTGATGGAGAGTTTTCCCGACGAGGTCTCGAGGGGCCAAATGACTACCACACAAGCCTTCGTTTATCGCTCAGAGCATCTGTTGCCCGTCGGTATGAGAGATGCACTGAAGCAGCGGGGAATAGACACCCGACCTGTAGAGTACTCCATTAATGACCTAATAAGATCTCGCGTGGAGCTGAAGCCACGCAAGCTCCGTACCAGGCTTGATTTCCACTTCGCCTTTAAGTAGCTGTAGGATGGGCTCTCGCCAATCACCATCAACCATACAAAGGATATCGCCTGGTTTCGAGGACGCTGGAGAATCTGCCGATACTTGGGTCGGGGTGCCTCCTTGGAGAGATGCAGATGGCTTGGCGAGCTCCTCGAAGAAGGAAGTGGGAGGAAGGGCTTGACCGCCTACGCCGGCCTTAGCGAGGATATCAGCCTGGCAATTTTTGCTCCTTGGGATGCTTTGGACGGAAATTCCCTTGAAAGATGCCTCAAGCTTCCGAACGACTTCGAGGTATGCGGTGAGATCAGGATGCCGAGCTTGAAAACTCTTGTCCACGTGCTCGGCCACGACTTGAGAGTCGGTCTTGACGATCACTCGAGCAGCCCCGAGTGCATGCACCTTGCGGAGGCCCAGCAGCACTCCTTCATACTCAGCGACATTGTTTGTAGCTTTAAAATTCACCCGAATGGAGTATAATGCTTGCTGACCTGAGGGAGAAACAATCATTGCCCCTACACCTGGTCCAGAGGCTTGGTAAGCACCATTTGCCAGATGTTTTCTTCTAGACGAACACGGGGTTCGACAACCACTCTGTATGACTGACTTCCCGAATGACCCCAGCCCGGAGCAGCTTATCCACCTCGGTCTTGGCGAGGTCAGTTCATTCGGAGGACAACTTGCGGAGCCCCTGGCGCACTGGGCGAGCTTTTGGGTTGACCGTTAGGGAGTGCTTGATGATGGAGCGGTCGACGCCCGGTATGTCTTCTTCGGACCACACAAAGATGTCCAGGTTGCTCCAAATGATTTCTTCGAGCTATTTTAACACCTCTGGTTCAAGGCCTCCTTCGAACCGGATAGGGTACTCTCTCCCATCCTGGATCAGGATCCTCATGACGAGCTCCCCCTCCAGAAGAGTGTTGGCAGCGGGCCCCTTGGGTGGCCATCGTGGAGTAGGGGGACGTCGTTGACACCCAGAAGTTCGACCTCCTTTGAGCTCCCGTGAACGTTGTGGACTTGCCTCGACTCCAGAGGCGCCGAGTGACCATACTCCACCCGCCGAGCCATAGCCTGATCGCCTTGGACCGAGAGCACCCCTCTAGGGGTTGGCATCTTGAGGCACAAATAGTTGTGGTGGGCGATGGCCCCTAAGCGGTTGAGCACCCCCTCCCGAAGACGATCGTGTTGTAGGAGTACGACACGTCGATGACATCGAAGATGATTTCTTCACTACGGGACAGGGGGCTTCTCCGAAGGTCACCTCCAGCCCAATCTGGTCGAGGGCATCAAGGGGTGGCCCCGTGAAACCCTGGAGCGGCCGAGAGGCCGGCAAGAGATTCTTCCGAGAGAGGCATAGCTAATCGAAGGCCTGCACGAAGATGATGTCCGCGGAACTTCCTCCGTCAACTACAATGCGACGCAGCTCAACACCATCAATGTCCACCAAGATGACGAGGGGATCAGCATGTGGGAACTTGACGTAGGCAGCATCGTTAGTGGTGAAGGGGATGGGAACATGGGACCATTCGGGAAGCATGGTGTAGCTAGAAGTCTCGATATGCCCAACTTCCCTGACATACTCCCTTCGCTACCGCTTAGACATATCTCCCAAAGCTCCACCTCCAGAAATATGTAGGACCACCCACTTCCCTCGGACTGCCCCATCTTCAAGTTTGGGGGCTAGGAACCTGTCGGCTTCTGGAATAAGCCCTGAAGCTCCTGGCTCGTCACGATGCCCGACCACCTGGACAGAGTCAGCGCAGGACATCAGAGGCGCTTTGTCGGAAGAGCCACGACCGGTGCTTCGCTCGAGGTAGTCATTCTGGAGGTCGAGGATAGTATGACAGGAGTCGGTGTCGTGGCTCCGGTTCTCACCGTGAACACTACAGTAGAAGGTCGCTCCCCCCGAAAGCACCCTTGCAGGTGTTTTAGCTCTGGTAGGGCACCCTCCACCCGCAGTGTGTTGATGCTTGGCGGGGCCTCTCGGGGCGATGCTGAGGACTTCTCCACAAAGGTGCTTCTGCCCTCACCAGGAATCTCGATGGCGAATACTGCTGCAACATCTCTTCGGGCTGCTGCTTCACTTGAAAGAGACTCCCGGTGGACATCGGGGCCACGAAGGTCTCCTGAAAATTGTTGATGAACTACTTTTACAGTTGGTCCCATGACTTGATGGTCCCTGGCCTCAACGACCAGAACCATCGAAGAGTGATTCCTTCGAGAGCTAGAGGGAAGCACTTGGCCATGGTATCGTGGCTTTCTCCGCAAGCTTCTATCGCCAAGGCATACGAGCGAGAGAACTCTCTAGGGTCAGATTCTCCGGAGTACTTGGGGAGCTTCGTGGCGTGGAACTTGGAGTCGAACCGCAGCCTTTGCAGGTCAGGGTGCAACGGAGACTCCTCATCATAGGATGCATTCTCCTCCTCCCCTTGATCTTCATCATCACTTAATGCGACAGCCGCAACCCCCAGCGCCCTGGAGGGCTGAGGGGGGCGAAGCGATGCCTCATGGTTCCATTGGGCCAGCTCGGCCTTAAGCCTTGCATTTTCAGCGGCTAGGGCGTCGGCTTAGCTCCCGCTACATCCGAAGGCTGTCTCTGGGTCCTGCGAGCGGACGTAGTCGGTTCGGCAGGCCATGGCTGGGGGCCGCTTGGAAGATGCAGCCCAAAGAGCCCCTCCTGAGACACTGGGGGGTTCACCGAGGCTGGCCCCACTGAGCCGGTGGGATCCCGCACCTCCGGTGCCCCTCCTAGGGCCTGGCCTGGCCCCATGCTCGGCACCTCTGGGGGTGACGATGGAGGGAACTGCAGGAGGATCAGGTCCAATGGCTGGGATGGGCCCCGTCCCAGCGATGTGGGATGATCTCCGGATGGGGGTCGTGCTCGCACTCTTCCGGCCCGACATGTTTCTTCTTGGGTGGATGTAGAGGATGCTAGCTTCTTGGACTAGGATCCCCACGGACGGCAGCAACTATTGGAATAGCGGACTAGACCAACAGGTTTGAAAATGTGTATGAAATGAGAAGCTCAGACCAAAGTGTTTCTTGGATCCAGTGTCCTGTCCCTTACAACCTAAGGAGGGGAAGTATTTATAGAGGAGCCCAGCTAGGGGTTCGATACTTCCAAAATCCCTCTGGCAGTAGTACTGCCTAACACAGGCCTATAGTACAGACCAGAATTGTAGCCCTATAGTACAGACAAGATGTGTAACCCTGACAGCGTATCAGCCGTTCTGGGCATGGCAGCAGCGCCAGACGCTGCGCAAACGATCATGATCCTCTCGTTAGACCACTTTGACCAAACTGGTCCCGGTCTTCTGTCCTGGTGTCGGGCCCTTCGCACCTTTCGAGGATATGGCTCCGGCCCCCTGTCAGCTTCGCAGCTCCAAGATCACGGGCCTCCGGGCTTCAGGTCCTTCGAACTCCTTCGGAGGGGAGCGTCCGACCTCCGTACCATCCTAGGGCTGATACCTTCACCAATCTCCAGGTAACGAAGCCCTTCCTTCGAATAGTACTCCACATCCTTCACGCTCCCAAGCTCCATCGGGATTATCTCCCCCAACAGTAACAAGCCGGAGCCTAGAATCCATAGGCTGACCACCTTCGGCTCTTTTACGGAATCCTTGAACCAATGGTTCAAAGGCCGTTTGCTAGGTTCCTTGAAAGATGCTTACCTCCACAAGCATCTCCGTTCCCATGATGCGTACACTAGGAGTAAGGAATATTTGAAGAGTAAGCATAATTCGAACCTCCATCTTTATTTAACTTAGAAAGGTACTTTTACAATTGATTACAAGGAGCCCCTAAGCGTAATAATGTTTAAGGTGCTCTGCTTGCCATGCATGCTTCAATTAGTCCCCTTCTAAATTAGCTAGCTTAAACGACCTGGGGCGCCCTGAGCGTAGGATAATATATGGTCCTTCCCATTTGTTTCCTAGCTTCCCCGTAGCAATTACACTTCACAACACCAAATGACCTGGTCTAAGCTCGTTCACTTTTATCTTCGGGTCATACCATGCCTTCGTTTGGTCTTGGTACTTCGTTAGATTGGCAATAGCTCAAAGCCTTGTCTCTTCTAACAAGTCCAATGAAGTGATTGTTTCATTGTCATGCCAAGGCTCCGTTACGCGGAGGGATCCACCTTTAAGCTCCGTAGGAGTCATGGCCTCATCTCTGAATAGCAGCCTAAATGGGGTGAAGCCCGTGGACCTAGCTTGAGTGATCCAAATGGACCATAAAATCTTGGGGAGCTCCTCGGTCCACAGTCCCTTAGCTAACCCAACAATCCTTTGACTCAAACCGGAGAGAATATTTCCATTGGCCCGCTCGACGGCTCCGTTAGATTGGGGGTGGCGAACAACTACGAAGAATAACTTGATGCCCAGGCCTTCGCAAATTTCTCTAAAGGGCTCGACTTCGAATTGAGTGTCATAATCAATAGTTAACTCCCTGGGCACTCCGAACCTGCATATGATATTCTGCCAAAAGAATTTTTGCACATTTCTTGAAGTGATAGCAGTTAGGGGTTTAGCTTCGTCCCATTTAGAAAAATATTTGATTGCTACCACCGCAAACTTCAAGCTGCCTTTTGCCATTGGAAAAGGGTCGATAAGATCCATCCACCATCGCATCATTGGCCATACCGGAGCAATAACTTGAAGAGGGGTTGGTTGACGGTGGCTCCGCCTACCCATCCATTGGCACCCTTGGTAGGTTCGAACTAACTCTTCTGCATCTCTTACAATTGTTGGCCAATAGAGCCCCTGTCGTAGTGTCTTTCCTGCTAGAGCATGGGGCGGGGCTAGATGGATGCCACATAAGCCTTTGTGAATCTCCCAAACTATATCTTGGCCTTCAGGTTGTGGGATGCACCGGAGTAGGGGAGAACAAACTCTAGCTTTATACAATATTCCGTTGACAAGCTCATAATTTCGAGCCCTTGCTTGGAGCCTTCGGAAATCCGAACCTTCTAACGAGACTGCGCTATTTTGCAAAACATCAATTATCAGAGTCCGCCAATCGATGACTAGGATGCAAAGGAATTCCGCGGAGGGTAATTGATGCACCGTTGGCTTGATGAGTTCTTCGTAGAAAGTGCCCTCCGGGACATCCAATGCTCCAGCTGCAGCCTTTGCTAAAGTATCTGCAAGTTGATTATCTGCTCGGGGGATACTCCGAACAGAAAATCCTTTAAACATTGCTTCGGTCTTGTGGATTTCTTCTAAATACTTTGCAAGATGCGGATTCCTTTCTTGAAAGCTCTTGTCAACATGCCCTACGATGACTTGGGAATCTATTTTTATTATAATCCTTGCTGCTCCAAGTGCCCTTGCCTTTTGGAGGCCAAGCAGGATCCCTTCATACTCTGCGATATTGTTGGTGGTCTTAAAGTTGAGCCTCGCAGAATACATAGACTTCTGCCCTAATGGTGATATTATCACAGCTCCAGCTCCGGCACTAGATGACTGATAGGCTCCATCGGAAAAAACTATCCACGGATCTTCGGAGGGTTCTTCCGGAGCCCAAACTGCGGATGGAGTCCACTCGACCACGAAATCAGCTATGACTTGAGACTTGATAGTTGTTCTTGCCATGAAGGAAATACCAAAGGGGGCTATCTTGACAACCCATTTTCCGATCCTACCCATGGAATCTTTGCTACGAAGCATATCACCAAGGGGATACGAGATAGGAACGATGAGATTATGTGCTAAGAAGTAATGCCTTAGCTTTTGCGAGGCCATTACCAAAGCATAAGCAAATTTTTCGAGCTCGGAGTATCTTGTCTTTGCTCTAGACAAAGCTTCTGAGACGAAGTAGACTGGGTTCTGCACCAGTTTTCCTTTAAGTTCAACTTCCCTAACCAGCACTGCACTTAATACGGAGCCCGTTGCTGCAAGATAAACAAGGAGAGTTTCTTCTGGGAGGGGCACATTAAGTGTTGACAGATTTCTGAGATAATCTTTAATGTCATCAAAGCTCTTCTGCCACTCCGGCATCCACTTGAAACTTTCGGACCCCTTTAGAGCTTTAAAAATTGGGAGGCTTTGTTTGGCTGATCTGGCCAGGAATCTACTGAGGGTTGCAAGCCTTCCTGTCAGCTTCTGGACCTGCTTCAGATTTTCTAGTGGAGCCATTATTTGCAGTGCACTTATTTGTGCCGGGCTAGCTTCGATTCGTCTACTGGAAACTAAGTACCCTAGCAGTTTTCCTGCTTGCGCCCCGAATATACATTTTTCAGGGTTGAGGTGAACTCCACATGCTCAGAGTCTCTGAAAGGTTTCAAATAAGTCTAGGCTATGATGGTGCTTTATAGCACTCTTTATTACAGTGTCATTCATATAGGCTTCGACATTTCAGCCTATCTGGTGACCTAGAGCCTTAGCTATAAGACGTGAGAAGGTGGCTCCAGCATTCCGCAAGCCAAAAGGCATTCGAACATAACAAAATACTCTGAAGGGAGTTATAAAACTAGTCTTGGCTTCATCTTTGCTCTTTAGCCAGACCTGATGATAACTGGAGTATGCGTCCAGGAAGCTTAACAATTTTGAGCCAGCCGTAGAGTCCACAAGCTGATCTATTCGGGGCATAGGGTAGGGGTCTCGCGAGCATGCTTTATTCAGTGACGTGAAATCGATGCACATGCGCCACTTGCCAGAGCCCTTTTTCTTGACAAAAATGGGGTTATCCAGCCACTCCTTGTGGGCTACTTCCCTAATAATTCTTGCCCTCAGCAACTTCTCCACCTCCACCTTTGCAAGGTCTGCCCTTTCTGTTGATAACTTACGGAGCCCCTGGCGCACTGGCCTAGCCTTCGGGTTGACAAGCAAACTGTGCTCGATGATGCTCCGGTCAACTCCGGGGATATCTTCGTTAGTCCAAGCGAAGATATCTAAGTTTTCTTTAACTACTTCCGGCCTCCAGCGAAGTAGATATTTCCGAAGGTATCCCCTTGCCGAATTGTATTGGATATTCCTTACCATCTTTTACGATCATCTTCGTGATCACATCACCTTCTGGGCTTGGCTTTAGGGAAGGGCCCTTCGAGGGGTCTGAGGACCCTAAAGCTTCCTCCGTGTGTTCCAACACACTATTCACCCGCCGAGAGTCCAGAGGTGGACCATGGCCGTACTCCGCTCTTTGGGCTGCAGCCTGGTCTCCTGAAATAGTGAGGACTCCACCTTGCGTGGGCATTTTGAGACACAAATAGTTATGATGTGCTATAGCTCCGAACTAGTTTAGCATTCCCCTCCCGAAGATTGCATTATAGGCATACGGGGCATCAACGACATCAAAGATAACCTCCTCAACTCTGGCTAGGGGCCCCTCTTTGAAGGAAACCTCAAGGCCTATCTTGCCGAGGGCATCGAGAGGAGGACCTGTGAAACCTTGAAGCCGACGAGTGCTGGAAGTAGGTGTCTTCGGGGAATGCACATCTGGTTGAAGGCCTGGACGAAGAGTATATCTGCGGAGCTTCCACCATCCACCAATATCCTTCGAACTTCAACTCCCGCTACATCGGATGAAATAACAAGGGGTCAGCATGGGGGAATTTCACCCCCACAACATCATTGGCAGTAAAAGAAATAGGTTCATGAGACCACTCGGGCATTTCTGCCACCGAACTCGAGGTGCCTATGTGCCCTACTTCGCGGACATAGTCTCTTTGTTGCCGTTTCGACATGTTACCGAGGGTCCCCCCTCTAGAGATGGGCAGGACCACTCACTTGCCGCGATCTTGGGGATCCTCCGCTTCGGTGATGGCATAATGTTGGCCACCGGGAGTTGCATTGGTGCTTCAGGGGTTGCTGGCCCGAGCCATGGCTTGTACAGGCTCCGAACGCACTACTGGAGGGGCTTGATCTGAAGTACCTCGCCCTGAGCTTTGTCCTAAGTATTTGCCCTGAAGGGCCAATACGGACTTGCAATCTTTCGTGTCATGGCTTCTATTTTCACCATGCACACAACAAAAGAAAGTTTGGCGCTTGCCAACCGTTGTCTCTTGGGGCTTCGAGGTACCAGCATTGTTAGCTTGTGCTTGTTGAAAGTTGAAAGGCATCTTCGGGGCGGGGATGCAATATTTAATACCTCGGAGTGGAAGTGCTTCTTTCCCCGCCTATGATCATTGAAGCGATTATCAAGGGGGGATTGTGGAGGAGTCGGGACTTCT
Organism: Zizania palustris; assembly: GCA_019279435.1. Taxonomy (NCBI): domain Eukaryota; kingdom Viridiplantae; phylum Streptophyta; class Magnoliopsida; order Poales; family Poaceae; genus Zizania; species Zizania palustris. The sequence continues at coordinate 4,548,457 of JAAALK010000286.1, read as the reverse complement.
GGCTCCGTCTTCACTTCTCGAAGGGCTAGTGTAGGCGTCACAATTCTTCAGAGGCAGCCTTCCTCTGCCTTGGCATACTGTTCGAAGTATACCATTAGCTATGCTACAGACGACACCGGCTTCCGGTGAAGTTTGTTGAGGAGGTCTGGGTTCAACACCCCTTCACGTGCTGCATCCACTACAGAAGAGGTAGACAAGCCTTTAATCTGAGACATGGTGTGGGCAAAGCATGTAAAATACTCTCGAAGGGTCTCCCCTGCTTGCCGCTTCACCTAGAACAAACTTCTGGTTGACATTGGGGGTACGAACGTACCCTAGAAGTTACTCACGAACTTCCTCTTCAGCTGCTCCCATGACTTGATCGATCCTGGATTTAGAGATAAGAACCATCGGAGAACCACACCTTCCAGCGCGAGGGGAAGCACTTTGCCATTGTGTTCCACACCCCTCCGCTGGTTTCTATTGCCAAGGCATACGAACGAGAGAACTCTCTGCGGTCAGACCCACTGGAGTATTTGTGCAACTTCGAGGCCTTAAACCTGGGGTCGAAGGGCACTTTCTGCAAGTCCAAATGCAATGGAGACTCATCGTCGAAGGATGCATTCTCGGCTTCCTCCAGGACTCGAAGGGCTTCGGGATAATTACTAGGACTGTCATCTTGAGGCACCTCTGGAGCAGGAGTGAAGGCTTGAGAGAGAAGTCTATTTGCAGCCTCTTGCCTCCACCTTGCTACTTCCTCCAGAAGCCATGCTACCTAGGTTGCCGCGTCCTCAGGAAGGTCTTCATCTCCTTCGGAGGGGATCTCCGGGTCTTGAGAACTGGGGTAATCAGTTTAAAGCATTGAGGGAGCTGCTTGGGGACCTCTAGGTGCTCGAGGTCTGATGACCCCTTCGGGAGTTGGTGGAATGACTGAGGGTCCTGCACCATTGGTCTGAGGGGACCTTCAGGGAGGATCGGTGGCTAGGCTCCACTTGGGAGGCATGGATAACGAAGTTAAGGTCCGAAGACCGAAGACTTTGAATGATTTGGGATGGTGGGAAAGGCCTTCGAGCTACACTAGGAAGCCCCTTACCGAAGGTTGCGTGGAATCCCGAGACTCCAAAGCTCCCTCCGCAAGTGCTCTTCGAAGTGCAGTCAGCAGCAGAGAACTAGCTTTTAGAACTAAGTTCCCCGTGGATGGCACCAACTGTTGGCGTAAAAGATTACGCTAACAGGTTCTCTAAGATTAAGAACTAACAAACGAGAAGTTTGTGAAGCAAACTATCTCAAGCCTCTGAATAGGATAATAGCTTGTAGTAGTTCGAAGTTGTGTATTGAATATCTGAGTATTCGATGCCTATTACAGGTTGAGAATGGGTGTATTTATAGGTAAAAACTCTAAGGAAAAGACCTTTTTACCCCTCAATTACAACCGACATAGCAAAAAATATTCGGTACCCCAAATACGGCTAAAATAGTAAAATATGTCTGAAAAGGATAGATAAGGCAGACATCCCATCAGTCTTGCTGTTTCCCACTGTAGAGACGGAGCCTTCAGAGGGTATCTCCGAACTGGGGTTCGGAGGACCTTTCGGATTGGAAACTTCATCAACTTGGGAACAAGCTTCTTTCTTAGAACTGCATAAGTTGTCTTTGTCTCTTGATCTTAAATGTCCTGGGGATGAAGTATTTCCCCCCAACAACGTCCTCCGAAGATGAAGTTTCTAAACTAACTTCATTTTCCTCCTTTTTAAGATAAGCTAGTGTAGGACCAAAAGTAGCGACCATAGGGGGGTGAATGGGCGCCTAAAAAATTCTTGCGAATCAATGGCCTTCTCCCAACACCCAATGCACCTCAACAGACAACTAACAGAAACAAGAACAGTCCATAGGTTTAGAAATAATCTAGCCTAAAAACAACCAGTGACCTAGAAATAAGGACACCAAAACAGTGCTTATAGGCAAATTAACAAAGCATTTAAAACATGGACATTTCAACCTTCACGAAAATAAATCATCACAGGCATTTAATCTTAAGTGCACGTGAAACGAGAAATCTTACTGTTCAAGGTTGTCTCCAGTTCGATACTTGTTGAAGCCCGAGCAAACGTGTTGAAGCTTGAATGTCCGGCTATCGAAGCCTGCATGCATCACTCGAAGTCTGCATAACAGACTACCGAAGCCTGCTTCGAAAACAGCTGTGAAGCCTGCATTCACTCAGAACTTCGAACAGAGCAAAAACATCGACAAATCTTTGTGCAGTGCGAAGCTTCAGCGTGTGTACTCCGGAATCTGAATGAAGCCCACTTCGCTGGACAAAAAGAGCCTCAGGCGAAGTCCCTGAGCTAGCTTCGACTTTGTTTAAGAACAACCGAAGCTTGCTGTACTATGTTGTAGGGCCCACAGTCTGAACTTCGAACAAACACTTCGAACGTGACGAAGTACAAATGAAGTATCCAAGCGAGATCTCTGAAGAACATGAAAACTTTCCCGTGCGAAGGAAACGCTGCCTCGAAAAGCATGCACAGAAACAAATTAACAGCGAAGCTAATCACAGCAAGCTCTTGGAGCCACGCGAAAACCACTGCCGAAGCTATTTGCAGAGAAGCTAGCTAACTAGAACCGAAGGCTAGCCACAGCCAGCTGCTAGCTTGTTGAGCTAAACTGAAGCCTACAGGGCTACGTTGCAAGCTGCTACAAAACACACAGACCCCCACGCCACACAGTACCTTTGGTGGGACCCACACCTAGAAGCTGCTAGAAAAGACTACACACGACTGCTAGTTCTTGGAAGCTATGACGCGTAGCTGTCTATCTAGGCCATAGACTCCAGAAGCTAGAGAGCAGACTCGGCAGAAGGAGATGGATGAAATGGAACCTAGCACAAGGACTGGCTAGCTAGCCTGCTGCTCTACAGAATGTGCAATCGCGCAAAAAAATCCAGTCATGCAACAAAAGAAAAATAGTGAAGAATTGTAGCAGAATAAAAGAAGTCGTCGCACATAGACAATCAATCTAGGCACACAAAACGAGGTCACAATAAATGACTCCACATAGAGACTATCGATGGCTGAGAATAGGAGAATAGCACCTGGTGAAGCAATTTCTTTATCAGAGAAGCAGATCGTGCGAGACGAACAGTAGCGGCGATTTTAGAGAAAAAATAATAACACACTCGCCGGCGGCGCAAACAGGAGAAACACAGACAATGACCCAATCTTTTTGATTAGTAAAGTGATTTCAGAATGGGTAACCCTAACCCTAGGGATTGGGGCCCTATTTATAGGCAGCCCAATAGCCTAGGAAAATACCAAAAGACCCTTAGGGTTTTTATAGACGCTGAAATAAAATGGAAAAGACCAAAATGCCCTTAGGATATTTTTACAGACTCGACTAACAGACTATGGGCCTAAAGGCAAAATAGTAAACTCCTAAATATAGATGACTTATCCTGAAGCGGAGCTTTCATAGCTGCTATGGCTTCGCTTCAGAACGGACAGATCCGAGATCAGCGGTCGTCAGTTTTGTGCCGAAACTAACAAAGCGTCCACCGTCTTTGCACCAGGTACCCGGATTGGGCCGGCCCGATTCCGCAGCTCTCTCAGCCCGACAATCGCTCACCACCCGTGTACTTGAGTCAATCCCGGTCAACAGCCCAATGGATCCTCTACTGCTCCTAGCCCATCTACCAGGATTAGGCCAGCCCAACTTCGTGACCCCTCTGCCCGACAGTCACTCGCTACCCGTTTACCTGAGTCACATGCGGCCCAAACACAGCAGGTCTTCTCCTCTCTTCATGTCCTCTTTGACTTCCGTTGATAATCACTCATCACATCTGGAGTCATGAGGCCCATGCTCTTCAACATGGCTCCTCAGCTAGTGAGGTCTCAGAGCTTTGAAGGTGGCCCATTGCACGAGGAATTAAAAATCGAGGATGCTTGTGAGGTCTCAGAACTTCGAAGGTGGCCAATTGCAGGCGGAGTTCTTCATTATTCTCTAACACTTCGAGCTCATCCAAAAAAGGTTGAAAAGCCTAAAAACATTTCAAAATAAGTCTTTTCATTCAAAAAAGAATAAAAGCATAAGTTTTTACATAATTGGGGTCCTAAGGAGAGCTAAACCTTCGAGTCCGAAGGAGCCTTGCTGCTCGAAGGTTGCAACCATGCTTGTTTTTGACGGAGCCCTTCATCAATCCATGTCTTGATACCAGATTGGCCTTCAGCTCTCCAAGATGGTTGAAAGGCCTCCCAAGCCGTGGCTACTTCAGCAGAGGGAATTAGGAGTCGGGCATCGCCAAAATTGACGGGGGCTACTTCAGGCTCTAGTGCAATGGATAGCCCTAGATCTTCGTAGTAACGAAGCACTCTAAGAGTAGCTACTTGGCCGGAGATCTCTCCATACTGAGTACCCACTGTCTTCATGGTCTTCGCTGCTGCTTAAATTATTTTCAACCTCCGTAGTAGAGAGACGTCACCAAGACACCCCAAAGGGTGTCCATGGTGTCCAAAGCCACTTTCTCGCACTTTACCTTGTCTTTAGATAAAGCATTATTTGACCAAGACAACTCGTTTGTTAGAGATGAGAGTCTAGTTGCCTCCATCATCAAAGAATTCTTTTGTCCGAGCAGTTTGTTGGCCTCCTCCATCAATTTCAGTTGCTCTTCTCGGAGTTTAACCAGTTCAGCTCCCGCAGCTGCCTTCTCTCCTCGCAGCTTTTCCACTTCAGCCCGAAGCACAACTCGCTCAGCCTCGAGCTCATGGTTGGCAGCCTCCAAGCTAATCCTAGCATTTCTTTCTGTGGCCACCATTTCCTCCAAGCTAGAGGTCCAAATCCTGGAGCTAACAAAACTCCCTTGAAGAGCTGTTACTTTCTCCTTGAGCCGGTTGCACTCTCTCTCATGTGATATAGCCGCAGCTTGAGCTAGGACTATTTGCTACGAAGGAAGAAAAAGAGCAATGTAAGTAAATTATTTAAATATGTTTGAACTAATTCTATTGCTGCAGATACTTCGTACCTGGTAGGCTGCCCACTCTAGAGCTGCGTCTAGCTCCGACCCCTCAGCTTTCGCAAGAATGGAAACCAACTCAGTCTCCCCAACTTTGTGACTATCCCGAGCCAGAGGCTCTAGCAAAGTCCAAATCTAGTCCTCCGCTCTAGGAAAGGAGCTAGGAGGGGGAGTCTAGACAAGGCACTCTGGTCATATTCATTCAGAGATGGGCTGGAACGCAGTGAGGCATCTTCGAAGGCTTTCATGGATTGACCTCCCTCCGTGGATTGGCCTCCGTCCGTAGACTCTGATGGGGTCCACCCTGGAACAGGAGCAACAAAAGGTCCCCCTTAAGCTTTACCTTTTTCAATTCCCATCTTCATGGCTACTTCAGGAATTGGCTTCAAAGACGCAACAACCTCCAGCACAACCTCCGTAGCGGGGGTCACCTTCATCGGAACTGATCGTGTGAAAACCAAAGGAATATGATATTGCATAAATTTTGCAGGACCCAAAAATAAGGAAAAAGAAAAGGTACTCTACTAAAAGTCTACCTGCAACGTTCTATCGCCAAACGAGCACTAGACTGCTCAGAGGCTCGAACATCTCACCAAAGTCCTCTTCGGACTCCGGGCTTCGAACTGAAGGATCAGTTGCCAAAATTTTTTCGACAACTACAGCTATTACTTCATCCAGAGGCGAGACTTGGGCATCTGCATTCTCAACTCTGCCTTCTTCCATAGTAGGGGCTTCTACTTGACTAGGCAGGACGTTCTCGATCTCTGCCATATCGAGGTTATCTGCAGCAACGGGTGCCGCCACCACGTCATCTTGAGCCAGGACTTCAGCTCCCATCCATGATTCCTCATCCCTTGTTAGGAGGGATTCGAACTCCCTTCCCATTTCTATGTTTGCTTCATCTTCACATGACTCCGAAGATGAAGTAGAGGATTTAGAAGGAGCAAGGGCTTTCAGTTTCTGGGCCACTTTCTTCACAAGCATCTTGGCTGGCGCTGAAGTCCTTGCTTTGGCCTTCCTCTTCTTAGGAGCTTGTTTGGAGATGTCCCAGTTCGGAAGAGTGGGAGATTCCACTCCGAGTACACTCCATACTCGGTTGAATCGCTCCCAGCTACCAACCAGCTTCACCCTCCACTCATTTTTGGTGGGCGTAGGAGCCCCGAGGATCTTCTCCGAAGTCCAAACAATTTGCTCTGGAGTGAGGGTGGCGCGTGGAGCTGAAAGATAAGATTTCTTTTGTTAAATCTTTTTTAAATCAATGCTACATGAAAAACGTTTTGCAGGACATTCGAGGTTACCTGCAGCACTTGAAGGGATCTCCCGGAGACCACCCTCTGGGTTCTCTTCGAAGTTTATAGGCCAACTAACCATCAAAGGCGGAATTTGGAGTCCGATAAACTCCTCTACTAAGTCTCGCATGCTCATGCGACGGCTTATGGCTTGCAACAGTCAGAGATGAGCTTTCAGCTGGCCTTGGTCCGGATGGACCTCTGCTTCCCTCCGGTAAAAGATGTCTTCGAGGGGTCCATCCAAGGCATTATCCGCTCTGACCTCGGCATAGAACCAGCGAAGAACCCAATATATGTACCATCTGACATTGATGGCCTTCGCTGGAAACCAAGTTTGATATTCATCTCGAAGCCAGAAGTTGGTGCTACCAAAGGAAATTACCATGTTCTCTCTTCCGATTCCATAGTAAGTCTTCGGCTGGTAGGAGGCTTTGTGAAGTGCTGGGAAGATCTCAGCTCTCCCCTCACAACCTTTGGCTCGCATCGCCCACTCGAAGATAGCTAAGCGTGCAATTGCATTGGGTGACATTTGATGAAGAGTAACATGGAACAATCTCAGTACCTCAGATAGAAAATCCACAGCCGGCACTACAACAAAACAGAACATTTTCGTCGGCCAATTTAACTTCCGTCGGACTGAAGTAGCCGACGGAAGTTAAAATAACTTCCGTCAGCTTTTAACTGTGGCCGACGGAAGTTAACGGGTCTATGGTCCGGGTCGATACACATCCCTTAACTTCCGCCGGCCACCATTAAAGCCGACGGAAGTTAAGGGATATAATCCCCAACCCCGCGCGCGCATAAAAGGAAACCTAATCCCTGTACACGCGCGCGCCCCCGGCCCCACCTCTCACCTCCGCCAGACGCCGCCGCCGCCGGTCCTGAGCGCCCGCCCGCCACCGCCGGCCCCGAGCGCCCGCCGCCGCCACCTCCCGGCGCCACCGCCCACTGCCACAGGCCGCCCTCGCCAGTGCCCTGCCACCGTGCTCCCGGCCGCCGGCCACCGCCCACGCGTGCCCCCGCCCGTCGGTGCCCCGTGGAAGCCCTAATCCAGCTTCAAAAAAGGCTTCGAACACGACCACCTCTCCGGCACATGGCGAAGTGTGAAACCAATGGTGGTTTCTGTCTGTATGATGAGTGATTGACAAGGATGATCAGTTGAGCGGTTGTGTGTATTGAAGGGTTCGATGTAAAATTGAGGATTGAGTGCCGAGGGTTTCGGTGGTGCGTCACATTCTTGTTTTGGCTTGTCTTGAATGTGCAGGGTGGATATGCTGACCAACTATCAATGGCAAGTGATCGAGGGTCAAGCAGGGAGCTCGATGCCGGAGGATCAAGGAGGCCAGGTGAAGTTGAAGAAGATCTCAAGAGTGCATGGAAAGATCGAGCAAGACTTCGATGGATGGATGGTTGCGATGGCGTGATGACCGTGTGTGGGAAAGGGAGGTCAGGGCAACTAATCAGGTGGCGCGAGGGTATCGAGAGCGGAAAAGGCTTGCTGGTGCTCGGAGTCACAAAGCGGTGTCATTAGTCGAAGAGTTGAGAGGCTTTGTCGGTTTCTACTGAAAACCGTCGAATTACTAAATGTTTCAAATACAATAAATAGAAGTTTAGTTTTAGTTTGAGTATTTCAGTTTAATAGTGTAATCTTTTGGTATAATTTTAGAATGGTCTTATTCAGAAAATATATTGAAAGTTGAGTCTTATTGTAATTTTTCTTTTAAGTCAAATAGGGTAATTTTCAGAATATTCAATTCTGAAATTGCCTAAGGGGTCTTTTGTAAAAGTGGCTTCTAGAAGATGCCTACTTAAGGGATCTTATCCCCTAAGTTTTGGCTGACATGGGAGAGGATTTTTATTCACCAAAATAGATGAAACAATTGTTTAGATGTAAATTTCTTGATGCACTACAGTGATTTGGACGAAATCCCATGATCTACAACAGTCTTTCCGGCAGCACTATAGCGCATAAGGGAGTTCTTCTGCTGTTTTGCTCTATTTGTCTCTAATCTTCGGTTTGTTTCGGCTGGAGTTCTTGGAATTTTTTATCAGCCGCCTTAGAGATCAATACAAGGATTGATGGCCACCTTTAGGTGAGTTTTTGCACATCTAATTCACTCAGTTCATTTGATGAGTTGATTTCTATTCCTCTTTTTGTGATCTGAAAAGACTCTGATTATGTGCTCATATTTTTTTGTGTAGGTCTTTCAAAGTGATAATTAGCTTGATTGAGTCTTGTAGGTTCTTGTCTTTGAACTCTTCTTGATTTACATCACAGGCAACTGAAAGTGTAATCAAGTTCTTGAATATTGACTGAAATCTGATCTTCTGGATCATTTCATTATTCACCGCTGAGTTTTTCTTGTTTTGTGAAGTGTTGCTGCTATTCAAGAAAATGCTGAGTTTGAAGAAAAGTTGTTGAATCACTGAGGTTGAAATTGTTGATTTCTGAAATTGAATTAACTTCTGTATAACAATTGTTCACTGTTCATACTATTCAACATCAAGCAAATTTCAGAATTGGCATTTTACAACTGAAATCTGTTTGGATGTATCTGCTTTGATACTAGAACAGATTGGTTTTGTATGTGTGGATGTTAACCTCTGTTTTATGATGTTATTCATCAGATTTCAATAGTGTGTTTAGATCAAAGGCTCCTTTATCTTTACTATGTTCAGAATTGCATGTACTCACTGAGTTTTCTTATTCAGTTCTGAACCTTACTAAAATCTTGTTTGATGATTTGAAACAGTTCTTTGAGTAGTTTCTCTAGCTTGAGATAATTTTAGATATCTCCATTAGTTCTGTGGATCCACAGCGAATGTCAGCATTATAACTCTGTCTAGAATATGTTTACATGTCAATGCACATTGCTTTAGAATTGATTCTGTTTAGTATACTGAAAAATTGAATTCAGGTTCTATTTAGTTTCTGAAAAACTGAATATCACTGTTCTTGTCAAATTTATTCTGCTCTGAATATTAGTGTTCTGAATGTGCAGTTTAGTGTTAGTTTAATTTCAGTTGCAGTTTAGATCTGTGTGCATGCCATGTTTTGAGACTGAAATAGTTTTGAAATGATCTGAATTGAAATTACTGAGAAGGAAGCAATACTTGTTCTGATTTGATGATAGTGGCACTGTTTGTCTCAAAGTGTATTCAGAAGAAGTACATGTTTTAATCTGAATTGAAGTTAAAATAAAAACGTGAATCTAAAATCAGTTTTGAATCAAGTGTCTCTATTCATGCTCAAGGGGTTTTCAGAATTCTTGTGATTTCAGCTAAAATACATTAGTAACAATCTAATTCATCATCTGAAACTTAATCTGAGTTTTTGTGTGATTTTAAATCAGTATCCTGCAAACCTGAACTAATAAAAGATTGAAATCTGAATTCTGAACTATTTTGAATCTGTTTTTGGTACTATTCATCATCCAATATTTTTTAGAAGTGTGTGATTTCAAATAAAATTCACTAGTGACATTCTGATTTACTGATAAGTGTTTTGTGAGTTATCTAGAGTTATTTTACTGATCTGAATCTATATCTACCTAAAAGAAGCAATCAGTTCTTTGATTTTGAATCTGAAAAGTAGTTGTCTAGAAATTTGCTTCAAAATGGATTGAATACTGAGTCTAGCATGTTGTTAATCAAAGCTGCCCAATTCTGATTTTTGAGCTATCTCGGAGTTTAAGTCATCGATATAACTCTATCATTCATTCAGTCATCGATCTACACATTGTAGTTCGATATATCAATTATCGATAGAGTGAGTCGATACTTCAAACTCCGAACAAGACTGAACTCTAAATTTGAAAAGAGTGTGTTGCTGTGATTCATTCTGTTTTGGTTTAGATCTGAATCTGGATTTTTGGAGGAATGTTGGGTGATTTGAATAGGTCATCTGATTCACGAGAATTTGTCGAGGTGCCTATTCACCCCCCTCTAGTCGCCATCCCGATCCCACATGAAGGAATTGCTTCTTTGCCGGGCTGGCGAATCTTGATCCCCGACCCGTCTTCCCCGCAATCACCGCCGCAAGGGACTTCTTCGAGCAAGTTGATGGTGCCTGGCTGTATGACTGGTCGGTGCATTTAGCTGACGCCGGCAGGAGATCGTGAGGACTAGCCAGACAAAGATTGCCCGAAGGTGCTGCTGCTACTGCTGCCGCTATCGCTTGCTGCCTGGCTAAGGTCGAAGCAAGAATGGGAGCTTTGTCGCTAGTTTTCAGCATGAGAGAAGGTGGAGGTTGAGTTCGAGTTTAGGAAGCAGAAACGGGGAAAATGCGGGAGCAGTTTTGTTGGACCGGAAACGGTGACCAGAGGGGGTGAATGGGAGCTTTTAAAATTTTAGACTAAAAATAGCCTTCTGTTTTTAATTCTGTCTTCTGCGGAACAGGTTTCGAACACACCCTTTGAAGGTCTGGTTCGGAGGTATTTTACAGCTCAGAAAACAGGCTTCGCAAGGAGCAAAAGTTCGAAGCGAAGAAGACTTCGCTCCACCCACAATCCCAAAAATTCAGCTTTGCTAAGTCAGTGCAGGCTTCACACTTCACCCTTCGCAAGAGCGGACTTCCCTTTGAGGACTTCGACCAAATACTCAGCAACATGGTGCTGGGCTTCGTACTTCGAAGGTCTAAACGCACACTAAACAGACTTCGCCAAGGACTTTGACAAGGGAAGAAAACAGGCTTCGGTCTAAGCCAACAACAATGCTTCGCTAGTAATCAGAGAGGTCTAGCCTCTAGTTTACACAGAGCGAACAGACACTGAAAAACTCACACTTCACTTGAACATGCTTCTCACACACTTCTCCAGAAAAGATTCTGTGCACAAACTCAACTCAAAAGAAGTGAGACACAGAGAGATCAAAGCATGCAGTGAAGTACGCGTACAAGTTCAAGCAGTAAATGAAAACAGAATCAAAACTTCATTGCTTGAACAGGGAACACAAAATGAACTCACAGACCGAATACAACGTGTGTGGCGGCTAGCACAGGAGCTCAAAATGACTGCTCAAAGTGTTAATGTGACCTAGCTAGCCTCCACTATTTATAGGCACTATTCAGCCCTGTGAATAGACTACTTTACCTCTAGGGTTTACACCGGGTTTGTCTCATCAGAACAAGGGGGTACAACTGGTGGTCTACTTTATTTGGAGGCTTCTTTTGTCAGCTTCGCAGAGGGGACAACACCAGCTTTTGCAGAGCAGACGCTGTTAGCCTTTGTAGTTTTGGACCCTTCTGAAGCCCCCCTTTGCATGCGAGGGGTGCAGTAGCTTCGGTGAGAAGCTTGAGCCTGATGGCGTTCGCTTCACCAAAGTTAGCCTTCGATATAGTGACGGTTTTGAGCCGAAGCCATCAAAGCCCTTGGGCCTTCGCACCAACACCTTCGGAGTGGACCACCACGGCGTCGCAGCTTCTCCCAGCTCGAACTCCGTTAGTCCGTGTACCGAAGCCATGCATGGCCGAAGTACCTCAAATCAGCCTCACTCCGGAGCCAGCCTCACTCCGAAGTCAACTTCACTCCGAAGTCAGATTCACTCCGGAGCCAGCATCATTCCGACCCCCCACCTTTGGAGTACCACCATTCGAAGTCCCTCCTTCATCCAAGGCCTCCGCATGAAGCATTCCATGAGCACTTCGTCGCAGTGTCTCTCCCCGAGCACACTCCTTGATGATCCTCACCCGGACCATGCCTTCGATGCACCTCGACTTCTGAGACCTTCGTCGGGTAAACCTTTGAGTGCCTCCCTACGGAGCACACTTCGAATGCCTTGCCTCATTGCTGAGGATTTGGTCCACCATACTCCGAAGTCACTCCATTCGGAGTACCCTTCGAAGTGCCTCACCTCCGAGGACTTCGTCTCGGAGTACCTTCACCCGGAGCCACACTCCGCACTTACTGCCTTCTCCTGGCGCACCTCGACGCGAGGTCCGACCTCGACCCCTTTGCAGCCTTCATGACGGAGCTCCCTGCTCCCCTGGCATCAAGCCTCCCGCTTGACCAGGTTCACTTGCTACGAACCGTCCGTCGCCTCTGAAGTCACCTGCGCACCACAGACAAACAGACAAGTGTATCCAGTACCCTGGAGACCTCTCCGGGTAAACAACCTTCGGCACACACTCTGGTGTACCACCCAAAGTACCGAACCCTTCAGTATAACCTAGTCATCGTGTACTGTCGGACCCCTCCGATAGGCACACTCCGCTGCAACAGCTGCAACAACTAGACCCACCAAATCCTTCGGTGAAACAACCTCCGAACCCCTTCGGAGGGACCCCTTCGAATCAGAGGGTAAAATCTGTCAATCACTCATCACAGACTCCGAAACCAACCCTTGGTTTCTCAAGTTGGTAAAGTATCCAAAACGCAATCCTACCCTTCTATTTATAGTGTGTATCCACAGGCAATGTACCATTCATATATGCCTTTTCGTCTTCTTTACCGTTACAATTTATCATGACTCTTCGTGAGAATTCATGTCTCTAGAAACGAAGCGGCGGTGTAACTCTATTTAAAAAAGAGGGTAACGGCTATTTCTGTGAGTAACTGTTATTTCAGCTTCGGAAGGATTTGTGTTCGAAGTTACTTCGACAAGTACCTTCGCATAGAAGTTGGTTCGAAGATTGTGAATCTATGAATGCTTCAAAGAATGGTAAATTTCGCTAAGTCCCTGAGCATGAAAATATTTCTTGTGTATACTGCTCTCCTTGCCATACAGGTTATTCGGAAAAGCGTATTCGAGGGGCTACTGTTGGGGGAAAATACTTCATCCCCAAGATCTTCAGGATTACAAGACAAAGACAACTCATCAGCTCGGAGTCTAAGACTTGTCCCCGTATTGACGTAGAGTTAAAGTCAGAGGGTCTTCCCAGACTCTGGTTCGAAGATACACTTCGAAGGCTCCCTCTTCACAATGGAAAACTACCAACAAGGATGGAAAACTTATCTTCTTTCTAATTAAAATAGTCTTTTACCATTTTAGCCCTATTAGGGGTACCCAAATAGTCTTCACTATGTCAGTTGTAATTGGGGGTAAAAAGGTCTTTTCCTTAAGGTTTTTACCTATAAATACCCCCATTCTCACCCTATAATAGGCATCGAATACTCAGATATTCAATACACAACTTCGAACTACTTCGAGCTATTATCCAATACGGAGGCTTGAGATAGTTCGCTTCACAAACTCCTTGTTTGTCAGTTCTTAATCTTAGAAAACCTGTTAGCATAATCTTTTACGCCAACATTTGGGTTGTAGGAATGGTTGGTGATGCCTTTTGGATTAAATAATGCACCTAGTACATTTATGAAACTCATGAATAAAGTTTTGCCCAAATTCAATGGGCGATTTGTGGTTGTATACTTTGATGATATCCTGATTTATAGCAAGTCTCCACGAGACCACAAGGAACATTTACATGTTGTTTTTATTGCCTTACGAGATGCACATTTGTTTGGTAACATCGAGAAGTGAACATTTTGCACAAACTGACTTTCTTTTTTTGGTTATGTTGTGACTCCACAAGCCATTGAAGTTGATGAGGCAAAGATAGAAGCAATCAAGATTTAGTCGACTTCTAAAACAGCTACACAAGTACAAAGCTTCCTTGGATTAGCTAGATTCTATCGATAGTTTGTGCAAGATTTTAGCACCATTTCCGCACCAATGAATGAGCTCACAAAGAAAGGTGTTCCTTTCCAATGGGACAAGCACATGAAGATGCCTTCAATTTGTTAAAAGAGAAGTTGACTCATGCACCACTACTCCAACTCCCTAATTTCGGTAAGGTTTTTGAACTTGAGTGTGATGCAAGCGGGATTGGAATTGGAGGAGTGTTCGGACAAGAAGGTAAACCGGTCTCATATTTTAATGAGAATTTGTTTGGAGCTAGTTTGAACTATTCAACTTATAATAAGGAATTGTATGTTTTAGTTCGAACATTAGAAACATGGCAATATTACCTATGGCCAAAAGAGTTCATCATACATTCAAATATTGAATCCTTGAAACACTTTAGAAGTCAAGAAAATATAAACAAAAGACATTCTAAATGGGTAGAATTCATTGAATCATTTCCATACATCATTAAGCATAAGAAAGTTAACGATAATGTGATTGTTGATGCTTTGTCTAGATGTTATACCATGTTGTCTCCACTAGACTATAAAATTTTTGGATTAGAGACAATAAAATAATTATATGCCCCTAATCTTGATTTTAAAGAATCATTTGCACATTGTCAAGAAGGAAGGACTCGGAACAAATACATTCTGAATGATGGACTGTTATATCGCACTAACAATTGTGTGTTCCTGCAAGCTTTATTCGTCTCTTATTTTTGCAGGAGGTGCATGGTGGAGGATTGATGAGACATTTTGGGTTGAAGAAAATAGAGGATGTGTTTGATGAGGGCATCGATAACAATGATAAAGACATCCAACACTCTATCATTCTTGGACAAATCACTCGCTCCCGTGCACGGAAGCTTAATTATGAGGTGCGTTCGTTTCTTACTTTACATAATGATATGGATATGGATGGGATGCTAATTATGGATGATATTTTGACTCTAAGGAACATGGGAGAAGCACTTCTAGATCAAACACAAGGGGGAGAGGCGGCACAACAATCCAACTCGAATTCCACTTCAAACTCTGATTTCGGTTCGGATTCAGCGGAGCATCCTTCAGTAAAATAGGCATAACTTTCTCGTACGGAGGCAGATTGAGGCGTTCTTTAAGGCGTTTGAAAGATAACGAAAATATCTTTCCAATGGGTCTTGTGCCAAGTACTAGTTCATTAAGAAACGTTCTGTGTTGTCTGAACAAGTCATCTTGTGCCGCGTCACTATTTTGGGCCACGTTGGGCCTTGTATCTGTTTGGGACCTTAAGCCCAACATTAGTCTCGACTTTTCCACAAACCCTAGGTATTAGGGAAAATTACTCGCATGCCATTGTAATTTTCAGAAATTGCCTATATGCCACTGTCAGTGACTGTGGTGGTCCCCATCTATCAGTGACAAACAAATGGCATATTGGCAAACTGTAAAAATTGTAATGGCACAGAAAAAATTAACCCTAGGTATTAATACTCTGCAGCCGCCAGGGATTAGGGTTGGGCTTTGCTTAGTTTCGAATCTCTTGTAGATTGAACTCTGACTTCGTCAGATTGCAGAACCCCACTTGAGAAATCGATCTCTCTTCTGTTTGCGAGATTGTGTTTCCGTGTTCTTGCTTGTGTTCTCGATTCGCAAGCAGGGATAAGCCTTCTTGGTGAGGTCAATCGCGTTCGTGCGTGGTTGATAACCAACGGAGCCATGGTGTAGCGATTGCGGGGTTCAGATCTGTGGTGATCGGAAGCTGGATTATTAACGTCGAGTCCTCCGCCAATCGAGTTTACCCCCCCCCCTAACGGGAGATCGGGCACCCGTGCACATCAAGTGGTATCAGAGCCCAAGTTTACCGTCAGGTTTGTAGGTTCGCCTTCCCTGGTTTGATTCAATTTTGCATTCATCCTAGAGTCGACAGAAAAGCCAAACAAAAAAATTCCCTGTCCGAGACATTGTTAGCCTTTTGCATAATTCTCTTTTAGAGTCTGTAGTGTTGAATTCATGTCCAAATTTGTGTCTCGATTGCTGGTTAATTCGTGTTTTAGATCAGTTCGTGTCTCCGCCACAATTCGCCTACTTCGCTGCATAATTTTTCCTCCCCCCACCAATCCCCATCCACTTCTGTTTCCGCCACAACTAGCAGATCCGATTTAGGGGGAACAGATCCAATTTCGGAGGGTTCTCCTTGAAACGGCCATAACTTTTCGCTTGTAACTCCGATTGAGCTGAAATTTTACCACAAGTAGATCTCTAAAAGTTGGCTTAGGCGATACTCATTTATCAGCATTGGTGTTGTCAAAAAAATAAAAAAAAATCAGGAAGGCCTTCATTTTGGACTCCGAAGTTTCAGCACCGGTTATTTAGGGTTTCCTGTACTGATATCATCCTCCATCGGTTTGAGCCAAAACTTGGTGCTATGCTTAATCTCGGGGCATATTGTTGCTACTTAAAACTTGGTAATTGGTTGCAAAAAAAAGAAAGAGAGAAAAAAAGAAGACAAAAAAAGGAGAAAAAAAGAGACAATGCCGAAGGCCCTGCACTGTTTGTTTCATAGTGTTGCTGGTGTCATGTTGACACCGTCCTTGCAATTCATTTTGTTCATCCTTGATTCCTTCTTGTGTCACTACTATTCTTAGAACACGAGGAGACCAGCAATTAGGACTAATAGTTTGAACATTTATTCAGCATTACTATCTATTATTGAATTGTGTCCCACTCAAATATTTGGCGTTCCAATAGCTCCACATACTTACCTTCTGAACAGTACAGTTTCCTGCCAGCAATCGCTCTACTCACGACTTCAACGGTATCATCCCCAAGCTAACCGGTTGTGCCACATGCTATGATTGGTAAGAACTTGGCAAGAACTGGAGAAACGCTTGAGTGTGAGTTCATAGGAAACTAACAAATTTGTGAGCTTCTTTGTGTTTGTGTTTCCACTAACCATTACAGAACCACAACACCAAGGCAAAGGAGATGAATGTGTGTCCAGGATGGAGCTTCGACAGTTGCTACAAGAACTCAATACAAACATCAGTAAGAGCAACCAGGACAATGAGCACAGATTGGAGAGAATAGAGAGGAACATTGCCACCCTCGTCACCAGGATGGAGAACATAGAGAGACAGCCACCACCACCACCACCCAACGATAGGGCTGAAGATCTCGAGGCAAACAACATAAATCAGGATCATAGGCAACCTCTTCCTCAAGAACCTCTCTGTCAACAAAATCCACATCGTTAAGGTATGGGAGGTAATAATGGAAACAACCCTCGTGCTGATAATTCGTTTGCTAAGGTTAAATTCAGCATACCCTCTTTTTCTAGCTCTTGTGATGCTGAAACATATCTAAATTGTGAGATGACAGTACATCAAAAATTTAACTCTCACCATGTCCTAGAAATACATAGAGTTAGACAAGCCACTAGTGAGTTTACCGATTTTGCTATTATTTGGTGGAATGAGATCTCAAGTGTAGGCTTAGCACCTGACACATGGGATGGGCTAAAGAGAGCTATGCGTGGTAGATTTGTCCCTACTACTTATAAACGTGATTTGCTTCAAAAATTACAGCGTTTAAACTAGGGAAATAAATATGTAGAGGAGTACTACCAGGAACTGCAAATAGGAATGATGCGTTGTAATGTAGTTGAGGATGAGGAGAGTAAAATGGCTAGATTTTTTGGTGGGTTAAGAAGAGAAATACAGGACATAGTAGATTATAAGGAATATAATACACTCAATAGATTGTTTCACCTTTCTATGAAGGCAGAAAGAGAATTGCAGGGACGACAGTCGAAGTCGAAGGGTAACTTCACTGACACAAGACCGGCGTCTGCAATAGGAAAATCAACACTACCTTCTCCTGCACGGTCTGCTGCCCCCTTCATATCCATGGCACGTTCAGCAGAACCTTCGTCTTCCCTACCACCAGAGGAGAAGAGTAAGACAAACCTACCAGCTACTAGTTCCTCATCGGTTGCTTCTATAGGCCGAACCAGTGGAGTCATTTGCCACAATTGCAAAGGGAAGGGCCATTTCATGAGAGATTTCCCAAGCCAGAGATGGACATTCATTGCTACTGAGGATGGAAGGTATGTTAGTACTAGTGATATTGAAGACGGTGGTACTAACGATGTAGGTGATGATGAAGAACCTGAAAGTAATGGTGAGGAGGTTTTAGGTACTGCCACCACAGAGAAGTATCATGCATTTATTGTACAACGTGTTTTAAACACAAGTGGAGCAAATGGACACACTACAGCGACATAACTTAATTCAAATATTCCTCATTGTCAATGATCGTCGTGTTCGTGTCATAATTGATGGAGGAAGCAACAATAACTTGGTGAGCATAGAGCTTTTTAATAAGCTTGGATTGACCACACGCCCACACCCTTATCCCTACTATATTCAGTGGTTCAACAATAGTGGTAAGGTCAAGGTAGCACACTCTACGAGAGTTCACTTTTTCATTGGTACATACCATGACTTTGCTGATTTTGATGTTGTACCCATGGAAGCATGTTCACTTTTATTGGGTCGGCCATGGGAATTTGATACGGATGCCACACATCACGGTAGGAGTAACAAATATACACTTATGCACAAGGGAAAGAAAATTACTTTGCTTCCTATGACTCCCACTTAAATTATGCAATGTGAGAAAGAGAGTTTTGAGAAGAGCAAGAAGGAGACTGCACCACAATCTGAAAATCAGCAAGTAGCTAACACTATCTTCCCACCTAAGAAAGATAAGAAAGACAATAGCTCTAAGTCGGACGGAATTAAATTGAAAGGGGGTGTTATTCTTGCTACTAAATCTGATTTGGTTGATGTTAATGAGTTTGATTCTCCTTGTTATGCATTGATATGCAAAGAAGTCTTGTTTTCATTTGAGGATTCTTCGACTTCTTTGCCTCATGTTGTCACTAACCTTTTGCAGCAGTATAAGGATGTGTTTCCAGTGGAGATGCCTCTGGGGTTGCCACCTATCTGAGGTATTGAGCATCAAATTGACTTGATCCCAGGAGCGACATTGCCAAACCGTGCTGCATATAGAACAAATCTGGTGGAGACTAAATAAATTCAGCGACAAGTCCAAGAACTGTTGGACCGTGGGTACGTACGCGAGAGCCTTAGTTCATGTGTTGTGCCTATTCTTTTAGTCCCTAAGAAAGATGGTAGTTGGCATATGTGTGTTGATTGTAGAGCCATCAATAATATTACAATAAGGTATCGTCATCCTATTCCTAGGTTAGATGATATGCTTGATGAGTTGAGTGGGTCTATCATTTTCTCTAAGATTGACTTGCGTAGTGAATACCACCAAATTCGAATGAAATTAGCAGATGAATGGAAAACAGCTTTCAAAATGAAGTTTGGGTTATATGAGTGGCTAGTCATGCCTTTTGGGTTAACTAATACACCTAGCACTTTCATGTGTTTAATGAATGAAGTATTGAAAGTTTTTATTGGCAAATTTTTGGTGGTTTACTTTGATGAAATCTTGATATATAGAAGGTCTATTGATGAACATTTGAATCATTTGCGTGCTGTTTTTAATGCTTTGAGAGATGCACGCTTGTTCGGTAACCTTGAAAAGTGTACTTTTTGCACGGATTGAGTCTCTTTTCTTGGCTATGTTGTTACTCCATAGGGTATTGAGGTATATGAAGCGAAAATTGAAGCCATCAAGAGATGGCCAACACCACAAACCGTTACGCAAGTGAGAAGTTTTCATGGACTTGCTGGTTTTTATCGACGGTTTGTGAAGAATTTCAGCACCATTGCTGCACCACTCAATGAGTTGACAAAGAAGGGAGCTTCAATCATATGGTGTCCAGCACAAGAACAAGATTTTAACATGCTTAAGGACAAACTTACACATGCCCCTCTACTCCAACTTTCTGACTTTGGTAAGACATTTGAGCTTGAATGTGATGCTAGTTGGATTGGGATAGGAGGAGTTCTCATACAAGAAGGTAAACTTGTTGCTTACTTTAGTGAAAATTGCATGGACCTAATCTGAATTATTCTACTTATGATAAGGAGTTGTATGCTTTAGTTAGGGTGTTAGAGACTTGGTCATAAAATATTTGGTCTAAAAACAATAAAGGAGTTATATCCTACTTATCTAGACTTCAAGGATGCTTTTGAAAATTATAGAGTGCCGAACTTGGAATAAATATGTGCTGAATGATGGATTATTATATTGTGCTAACAAGCTATGCGTCCCAGCAAGCTCCATTCGCCTTTTATTTTTACAGGAAGCCCACGGGGGAGGATTGATGGGACATTTTGGAGCGAAGAAAACTGAGGACATGCTGTCAACACACTTCTTTTGGCCAAGGATGCGGCGGGATATCGTGCGCTATGTCTCATGCTGCACTACATGTAACAAAGCTAAGTCACGTTTGAATCCCTTTGGACTTTATATGCCCCTTCCTGTTCCTAGCCTCCAGCTATGTCTCAGACGAAGCCTCATGCTCTGACTTCGCCGGCTCCGACTACTCCTACTCCACCAACCAACCCACAGGTTTAGCTTCGTAGGGCGCTTAAGCATGTACAAGAAATCTTGTAAAGCCCTTTATTTTAATGAATGAAAAGTTTATAAATGGGGAGTCTTTGTTTGGATGCTTATTTTTAGGTTTTGTTGCGCACTTTGGAACCTGACTTCGAAGTATTGGAACCTAACAAAGGGCTTCATCAATATTGGGCTATCCTCGAGAGCTTAAGGCCTTACCAACAACCGCGCTTCTCTGTTACTCGAGGGGAGCAAGGGGAAATGGCACCCGAAGTTCAACACGAAGTCCTAGCTTATATTAAAGAAGAAGATAAAGAAGTAGTATCTTCGTCTTCAGAATATGTAAATTGGTCCGACTCGGAGTACCAAGTCGAAGACCGAATGGAGGCTAGCTCCGAAAGACTTCTGTCCTGGGCTGAACTACAAGAAGAGCAGAAAAAGCTATGAGCTTCAAAGAAAAAAGGTGCTCGGACTAAGAGAAAAGTCTTAAGAACTCAGGGCTCTGAACACCGGAGCGGTCCTAGAAGTAGTTCTAGAGGTCGGAGGGGTCTCTGCTTTTATTTAGGCTTAGAACAAAATTTCTCTTAATGTAATATGATTACCCGATTAATATAACCTATTTTGGAAGAATCACCTGATTGTTCCTTACTCCCCTACCCCTCCTTGTGTGTGGGGGACCGTATGCATTGCGATAGGGTCCGTTAGACACAATGATTGATATAACAACCTAATGCTTCGTATAACACTTGGTAATCATATTTTACTCTTTATTAGAGTTCTTCAAACTGTACGTTCATATTATAATGTTTATAAGTTTTGGAACTAAGTTATATACTTGCAAGCTTCGATACCAGTCACATAGGGCTTTAAAAAGTGTTTCGTTGGGTTGGAGCCTTGAAACCTTATTGCTTGGTCGCCTACGACTCTTTTATAGATGCTTCGAACCCGAAGGTCGGAAATATGTTCTTTTAAAGTCCTTAGACTCTTCTATGGATCCTAACAAGTCGAAGCCTAGAATCCGTAGGCTGGCCACATTTGGTTCTTTTATATATGCTTCAAACCCGGAGGCCGAAAATTTTTTCTTTTAAAGTTCTTAGACTCTTCTATGGATCCTAACAAGCCAGAGCCTAGAATCCATAGGCTGGCCACCTTTGGCTCTTTTACAGATGCTTTGAACCCGGAGGCTGGAAATCTATTCTTTTAAAGTCCTTAGACTCTTCTACGGATCCTAACAAGCCGGAGCCTAGAATCCGTAGGGTGGCCACCTTTGGCTCTTTTATAGATGCTTTGAACCCGGAGGCCGAAAATCTGTTCTTTTAAAGTCCTTAGACTCTTCTATGGATCCTAACAAGCTAGAGCCTTGAATCCATAGGCTATCCACCTTCGGCTCTTTAACGGAATCCTTGAACCAATGGGGATGAAGTATTTCCCCCCAAAAGCCCAAAACTAAAAATGAAGAATGAAATGAGCACAAACACCAGAAAAGAGACAAGAAACATTTCTTTGAAGGTAGCCAGAGCTTTTGTGGACACCCTCATCGACATCGACAGTACATGAAGTAAGGAACCAAGCTCGGATGAGGAGGAGCCATCCAAGAATGAAGAAAAGAAGGAGAAGAAGACAAAAGACTTCACTAACCTTTGCTTCATGGCTGACAACATTCATAGCAGCGATGAGCTAGACTCATCTGAGGTAAGTCTATCCTGTAATCAACTTATTATTCAAAATGAAGAATTACATGATGCTGTCATCTCTCAGGATAGATTACTTAAACTTTTTGCTAAAGAACGAAAGGAACTAAAATTCAAACTTGAATCTATTTCCACTGAACTTGTCATGCTGAAGTCAAAGTATGAAAATGCTGAATGTGAGTCTTGTCTTGTTGTTATGAATGAACTTGCTCAACTGCGTCTGATTCATGCTCAAAATCTTGAAAAAATTGAATTTGTTCAGAAATAGCTTTTGAAGGTGAAATCTAGTCCTGTTGTCATCAATGAATGCATGAATTGTCCTTTACTTATTGAAAGCATTAATTTGAGAGATGAGCATGTTGATGAACTTAAGGCTAGATTGGAGAGTGCTGAGTGTTCTAAGGATATGCAGCCGACATGTTCCACATGCATTACCCTCAAGGACCAACTCAACTTTGCTAGAGAGCAAGTCAAAAACTTAAGTGTGAAAATGATTATCTTCTTTCCATGGTGGATAAGTGTACCGAAGGGAAGGGTAAAATGGATTTACTTTTAGCTAAAACAAAAATGTGTGCTAACAGGGCAGGGTAAGCTCTAGGGTTGGGTTATGAGAGAACCACATCAAATATTTCGAGCAAAAATTTGTTCACTCCTCCTACTAACCTTGAGAAAGAGAGAGCCCAGTTACACACTACTCAAAAAGCCAAGAATCCTACCCAACCTACAAAGAAAATTATACCACCACAAAAGATAGACTCCAAAAAGAAACCCAGAAAAATTGTGAGATTTGGACCTGAAACCTATGCACCTACTCCCAAGAAAGTTTATCATTGCTCTTATTGTCAGCGAGTAGGTCATTTGATTGGTTTTTTAGACGTATCAAGGATGAACGACTTGCTCAAGTGATGAAGTTTCAGGACATGTATTACCCATCTTTAGGCATGCATGAGTAATGCTTTCATTCTGATTTTGAGGCTCCCCTTGGTTACATGAGTGATTTTACCCATTGTGGTTTACATCATGCTTCATATGATTTTAAACCACGTGTTAGTGGTTTTGGTCCACGTCATTTTGGGAGACCTCGTCGCTTTGCAGGCTCTTACTTTAATAGTAGAACTCGCTTTTATCATCATGAATCATATCCTACACAGTCATATGTTTTTCCTAACTCTTGAGTTATTCAGTGTTGGATTCCTAAACATTTTGTTACTAACCCCATCACTAAGTACTCGAGATCTTCTTGTTCTATGTAGGGAAAGGATGGAGGCCTGGAGAACAAGTGGATCATGGATTCCGACTGTTCATGCCACATGACCAGAAAGTCATCATGGTTCTCCAGCTTCACCTTGACCAAGCAACAAGAATACATCTGTTGGCACAATGGATTACACTAACGGGTTCTCTAAGGTTAAGAACTAACAAACGAAGTGTTTGTGAAATCGGACTATCTCAAGCCTCCGAATTCGATAATAGCTCGAAGTAGATCGAAGTTATGTATTGAATATCTGAATATTCAATGCCTATTACAGGATGAGAAGGGGGTATTTATAGGTAAAAACACTAAGGAAAAGACCTTTCTACCCCTTAATTACAACCGGCATAGTGGAAACTATTTCGGTACCCCGAGTAGGGCTAAAATGGTAAAGTATGTTCGAAGGAGATAAACATGGCAGACGTCCCATGCTTCTGGCTATTTTCCACTGCAGAGAGGAGGCCTTCAGAGGGTATCTTCAGACTGGATCCTAGACGGACCCTCCGCCTTTAACCCTTCTGGTTCGGAGATAAGTCTTGGATTCGGAGCTTATGATTTGTCTTTGTCTTATAATCTTGAAGACCCTGGGGATGAAGTATTTCCCCCAATAGTAGCCCCTCGAATACGCTTCTCTGAATAACCTGTATAGCAAGGAGAGAAGTATACGCAAGAAGTATTTTCATGCTCAGGGACTTAGAAGAAATTTAAGATACTATAACCGTCCGGAGTGTCTTCATACCCCCCTTCTGGCAAAAACCCTGGGCAACTAATCGAGCTTTGTTGCACACCACAACCCCATTTTCACCTTGCTTGTTCTTGAACACCCACTTGGTGCCTATGGGGTTGCATCTGGGTGGCAGCTCAACTAGTGTCAAAACCCGATTACGGACAAAATTCTCAAGCTCTTCTTGCATAGCATTAATCCAATTTGAATCAGAAAGAGCATGAGAAACATCTCTGGGATGAAAAGATGCAACAAAAGCATATTCAGCAAACACAGGAAGTGAGTCAATAGAAGAACGCAAAGTCCTTGCACACAAATCATCGATGATGAGCTTTAAGGGGTGATCGTGCTGAACTGCTCGGGATCCCTGGTGATATGAAGTCACCTCACCAGAGTCAGCAGCTGGCACCTCTGGACTCGACTGAGGGGGCTCGATCGAAGTGGAAGAAGTGATCAGAGGTCCACCCTCGTCCTCAGTCGAAGTCTCAGAAGGTGTGGGTTCTGCAGGCTGTGCAGAAAGCCCACCCTCATCAGCAGCTGGAGTGTCATCATCTTCTTCGAAGATGGACTCTCCGAGCTCACCATCTCCAGAAGACTCAAATGAAGGGGTCAAAGAAGGCAAGGACTCATCAAATGAAACCTCGCAAGTCTCGACAAGATGCTGGGAGTCGAGGTTCCAAACACGGAAACCTTGATAATGCAAAGCATAGCAGAGAAAAATTCATCCGAGCAACGAGACTCAAACTTGTCCAAATGCCCTCCCTTCTTGAGCACAAAGCACTTGCAGCCAAACGCTCGCAAGTGGCTCACCTTGGGCTGTCTGCCAAACTGCAACTCGTATGAAGTCTTACCTAGGTAAGCTCTAAGAAAAATGCGGATGTCCAGATAGCAAGCCGTGTTCATAGCTTCAGCCCAAAAGCGCTTAGGAGTCTTGTGCTCATCGAGCATCGTCCTAGCCATCTCGACTAGTGTGCGGTTCTTTCGATCCACAATGCCATTCTGTGGGGGATTGTAAGGAGCAGAAAACTGATGGTCAAGACCCTAATCACTACAGAAACTGATGAACTGAGAGTTCTTGAACTCAGAGCCGTTGTTGGAGCGAATTGCTCGCATTCGACCATTGTTCTCATTCTTCAGCTTCAAATCAGGTCATGAACAAAATGAAAAGTCTCATCCTTAGACTCCAAAAAGAAAACCCACGAGAATCGAGAAAATTGTCAACGATCACAAGCGCGTACCACTTCCCACTGACTGAGCATACCCGAGCTAGACCGACAGTGTCCATGTGTAACAGCTCACCCGGATACGAAGTCATCACCTGAGTCACAGGTGAGTGAGAAGCGGCAACCATTTTCCCGTGACGACAGGGATGGCAAACTAGATCCTTCTCCATCTTAAGCTTGGGCAATCCTCGGATGAGGTCCATAGAGCTCAACCTGACTAGCATATCAAACCTCAAATGACCTAACCTCCTTTGCCACTTCTAGAGCTCAGAGGAGGATCCAGCAATCAAACAGCGAGAAGGGCCAAAAGAACTAGAGAAGTAAATCCGAAAAATCTTACCAAAAGGTAAGATCTGGCAAATCAAAGACCCTCTAGAATCAATCATAGAAGAACTACCCTTCTTAAAGTGAACCTCCAACCCATCCTCAAGAAGTTGCGAAACAGAAATCAAATTGAAGTTCAAATTTCCATCCAAAGCAACGTTCTTCAAAGAGAAATGGTCAGAGATGCAAATTGAGCCAATGTCGTTTACCTTCCCTTGACCACTGTTCCCGAATGTGATGTACTCTTTGGAGCTCGGGGAGTGAGACTGGAGAACCATCTGCGATGTCCCATCATGTGGCGAGAGCATCCTAAGTCCATGATCCAAACGTCCTCCAGTCCCCGATCCTGCACAATCAGTGGTTGCAAGGGGGAGAAAATGGTCCGGCACCAGGTTTAGCAAAAGAACTAAACCAGTGTCGATCCATCTGCTCAAAAGACGGAAAGCAAAAACCATGAGAAGAGTTTGGACCAAAGCGCGACTCAAAGCACGGTCCATGGTTCTGCCTAAAACCTCGGCCACGAGGTCCAGGACCGTAGCCAAAACGGCCTGGAGCTCTGTCAGAATAAACACCACCATCTAGAGCACGGGCATGAAATTCGTCTCCCCTACCACCACCTACACGATGCGGCCTGGCCTCCAGCCTCTCCTCGCGTCGTGGAACTTTCAGTCTACCACCCTGTTGGTAGAACTGCTCTTGGCCACCACGAGCACGCTCTGCTCTCTCAGCCCGCTTCCTCCTAAAGCAAAACTCCGCAACATGCCTATCTCTTTGACAATACTCACAAAGGTAGGTGGGCTTCTTGGGGTGTGGTTGAGGCTTGGGGTTCTTTGGCTTAGTGGTGTTTGGTGTAGTCTTCTTGGTGTGAGAGGGTCCAGGAAGAGAGTCAAGAGAAGTGTGGAGGTGTTTGGGCTTTGTAACCCAGATAGGCTTCTTGGGTGGAGCTTTGGGCTATTCTTGGAACACTCCATCCTTGGGCTAACTAGCCTGAAAAGACTCAGTGGAATGAGTCTTGGGGTATTTCTGCTCAGGAGTCATTTTACTCCACTCCACTGCCCGGCTAATGGCACTCTCAAAGTCAGCCTTGGTGTAGGTGTAGCCTACCCCAAACCCATCCTGCCTCTTAAACTGCTGGATCATCATGCCGAGTTGTGGCTCTCTGGCACTGATCCAACTTAGGATAGAACGGATGTAAAAGTTTTCATTCCGAGCATCAGCTACCTCCTCTCTCAAAGAAGCTAGAACCTTCCCTGAGACAAGCAGGTCTCCCACTCTCTATCTTCTTGGACAGACTTCTCGGCTTTCAGCTTAATCAACTCTAGTCTAAGAGACAAGCAGTTCTCACAGACAGTGGGTGAAACTGACAGTGTCTCAAGCTCTAGCCTAGTCTGCGCCAGCTCAGCTCTCACTCTCTCCAGATTACCCAAATGCTCATCGCCCTTGGCTTTCAGCTCAACTAAACTAGCTAGATGAGATGGGCAATCAGCACAGGGCACGACAACAGTGGCTTGAGCATCTTTCAGCTCGAGCTGAGTGCTTTCAAGCTCAGTGGCCAAAGCGTCCCTCTCATCAACCCTTTCTGTGTACCTGGACTTCAGAGTCGACAGGTCACACAGAAGCACCTCACACTTTGGGCACTCACTGCTATCACCCAAGCAAGGGGAAGAAGATAGACTCTCAATTCTACCGTTGGCCACGGCAAGCTCACTTTCTAGTTCATTTATCCTCTTCTTAGCCCCTCTAAGCAGTTTTTCCCGATATTTCAACTCCTGACAATTGCTTTCAAGTAAATCAACAATTTCACGTTCATAAGATGATACCTTTTCATTATCGTCATCGTCGGAGTCATCGGAGGAGCCCTTCTCTTCCTTATCCCAAGGAGCCATTGAGCAGAAGCTCTTGCGGGATCTTCGGCATTGATGTGAGCGGCTCTTCGGTCTGTCCCCGAAAGCCATGAAGCATAGGCCCGCCAAATCGTCCTTGTCCTTCCCCTTCCTGCTGACGATCTCCTCATCGCTTGAGCTCGATGAAGAGGAAGAAGATGTGGACCGCTTGGAGTAGCTCTTCTCCATCTCGGCGAAGAAGGCCTTGTCGCGCTTCTTGTTCTCTCGCCGGTAGTCCTTCAGGGCCTTTCTGAAGAATCTGGTCTTTGGCTTGCCCTTGTTGAAGGAGGAGCTATCGTGCTTGCCGGAGTCATGGAAGCCACCACCGGTTGAGGAGCCATGCTGAATAGCGTGGGCCTCATGGCTCCAGAAGTGATGAGTCATTGTCAACGATAGTCAAAGAGGACAGAAGAAGAAGAGATCTGCTGTTTCATGGGCCGCGTGTGACTCAGGTACACGGGCAGCGAGCGACAGTCGGGCAGAGGAGGCTGCGAAGTCGGGTTGGCCCAATCCGGGTACATGGGCCAGAAGCAGTAAAAGACCCACTGGGCTGTTGACCAGGACTGACTCAGGTACACGGGCAGTGAGTGATTGCCGGGTTGAGAGAGCTGCGGAATCGGGTCGGCCCAATCCGGGTACCTGGTGCAAAGCTGGTGGAGGCTTTGTCAGTTTCGGCGCAAAACTGACAACCGTTGATTCTGTATCAGACTGTCCAGAAGAGAAGCCGTAGTCGCTAGGAAAGCTTAGCTTCCGGATAAGTCATCTATAACTCTAGGCCCACAGTCAGTCAGTCGTGTCTGTAAAAATACCTAAGGGCAGTAGAGTCTTTTCCTTTATTCTTGAGTCTGTAAAAACCCTAAGGGGCTGGTAGAATATTCCTAGTGTTGGGCAGCCTATAAATAGGACTCCAATCCCTAGGGTTTGGACCACCCCCTTCCAGAATTCACTTTTCAATCTATTGGGTCATTTTGTCTCCTGCGTTCTCTCTCCTGTGTGCGCCGCCAGGCACTGGTTCATCCCTTTTTGCCTTGCATTTACTTTGCTCCTGTGAGATTGAATACTTGTTCTTTGTTGAGGCGTGTGCATTTATTCCTCTGATTCAAGAAGCTTCGATTTGTTGTGATGTGTTGATTTTATTCCTGAGGATGTGTCTCTGTTGTGTGTGTTCTTCACACAAGTAGTACTAGTTCTTGCCGTTGCAAGTAGTACTACTTTTCTGTAGACACAGTACACAAGTACCTGCTCTGCTTTTTCCAGCGTAGCTTTTTGATCGAAGCAGACTGGATTGAATGCCTTTTTGACTGTTTCTGCGAAGCCACTTTCTCTCTCTGTTCGAACTCCCTCAGCTCCGTGAGGCAGGCTTCAACCTGACATTTTAAAGGCTTCGTTATTCGACTTCACTCCATGCTGCTAGCTTCGAAGTATATTTTTGTGTTGTCTTCTAACCTAACATACTTCGACAATCCTTGCGAAGTTTTTCCTCGGGTCTAAGCTGTTCGAAGGTTGTGCTTCGACTCAAAGGGTTCGGTAGAGCTTCGAACTTCGTTTTGTGTTCTGAGATGAAAACTTCGAAGTACTTTTTGAACTGACAGCGTCTCATACTTCGAACATCTGTGCGAAGGTGCTCCGACTCGAGCTCTTCGAAGTCCACTTTTCGACGGGTTTCGAAGTTGGCTTTGGAGCTGGTTCTTCTGTTAGACTTCGCTCAGTATTTGTGCTTCCGACTTCTTCGAAGGTTGTCCGCCTGTGTTGCGTTCGAAGTTTTCTGTTCGAAGGTTTGGATTCGAAGTACTTGGTTCGAAGCTGTGTTCGAAGCCTTGCCTTCGAAGTACATACTTCGAAGCAGGCTCTGACTTTGTCATACTTCGAACTAGGCTAGATCAAAACACCTTCGGCATTTTCAACAGCCTTCGGCAGGCCTCGCAACTGACCTCCGAAGCAGGCTTCGACAACCATCTCCGAAGCAGACCTCGACAGGCGAAACAGGCTTCGCTGAGTTTCGAACAGGAGACAAATCTGAACAGTAACTTCTCATTTCACTTAACATATACTTAGATCATTTCATTGGGAAGTTTAGGCCTAACATACTTTGTTTATCTGTCTATTAGCACTGCTTTGATAATTCTCTGTTTGACCTCAATTGCTTCTAGGATAGATAACTTTAGACTTAGGCTATCTGTTTATTTTCTGCTGCTTAGTCTTTAGAGGTGCGTTGGGTATTGGGAACAGGCCATTGATTCGAAAAGATTTTTAAGGCGCCCATTCACCCCCCCTCTAGTCGCTACTTTCGGTCCTACAAGTGGTATCAGAGCTTGGTTAGGTTTTTTCCATACCTTAACCGGTTCTAAACCCCGGTAGTGACCATGACGTCTCCTGGCAAGGTCCCGTCCTTGGAAGCCTATGGCTATAATTATTGGAAGACTCGCATGCGAGCCTATCTTATGAGCCAGGGTTCGGACATTTGGGATATTTGCGTTCACACCACGTTTGTCATATTGCCAGTTACTGAGCAGGGTACTGCTGGTATCATTGCTCAGCATCTGAGCAACAGTAAGGCTGTGAACATTCTGTTTTCTGGTTTAGGTCCCACTGAGTTTGAGCGTGTGAGTCATCTCTCCACTACGAGAGTGATCTGGGCTACCCTCAAGGCACACCATGAGGGAACAACATAGGTCAAGGCTCGGCTCTATCAGACCTACCGGCGTGAATATGAGAATTTCACACAGAAGCCGGGTGAATCTGTTGAGGCTTTGTTTGGTCGTTTTCAGTCGATCATAAACAAGCTTTGGGACAACAAGGCTGAGGGTGCTCAGTTAGTCTCAGATCATGAGCAGGCGCTCAAGGTTCTCCATACCTTGGACCCAAAGATCTGGGAGATCAAGGTATCCTCTATCGTTGAGAGCACTTCTTACGATACCTTGAGCATTTCTGAGTTATTTAGCAAGCTGAAGGCCACTGAGGTAGATATCCAGTTGAGATCAAATCTCACTGGTTCTGGATCAAAATCCTTGGCCCTTGCTACACCTTCTGTTGATCCCTCTGCTGTGAACTGTGCTGGGTTCTCTTTGATGTCTATCACTGAGGACCAGCTTGAGTCTTTAGGAGATGATGATTTGTGTCTGTTTAACAACCAGGTGCGTCATGTCTATGACAAGAGAATGTTCAAAATACACGGCACAAAATCCGGATGCTTTGAGTGTGGTGATCCAGGACACTTCATCGCCGACTGCCCCAAGCGCAATGGACACAAGAAGGGCACCGGTGGCAGCTTCCACGACTCCGGCAAGCATGAGAGCTCATCCTTCAACAAGGGCAAGCCGAAGACCCGATTCTTCAAGAAGGCCCTGAAGGACTACCGGCGAGAGAACAAGAAGCGCGACAAGGCCTTCTTCACTGAGATGGAGAAGAGCTACTCCAAGCAGTCCACGTCTTCTTCCTCTTCATCAAGCTCAAGCGATGAGGAGATCGTCATCAGGAAGGGGAAGGACAAGGATGATCCAGCGGGTCTTTGATTCATGGCCTTCGGAGACAAGCCGAAGAGCCGCTCACACCAGCGCTGAAGATCCCGCAAGAGCTTCTGTTCAATGGCTCTTGGGGATAAGGAAGAAAAAAGCTCCTCCGACGACTCCAACGACGACGACGAAAAGGTATCATCTTAAGAGCGTGAAATTGTTGATTTACTTGAGAGCAATCGTCAGGAGTTGAAGTATCGGGAAAAACTGCTTAGGGGGGCTAAGAAGAGGATAGACGAGTTAGAGAGTGAGCTTGCCGTAGCCGATGACAGAATTGAGAGTCTATCTTCTTCCCCTTGCTTGGGTGATAGTAGTGAGTGCCCGAAGTGTGAGGTGCTTCTGTGTGACCTGTCGACTCTGAAGTCCAGGTACACAGAAAGGGTTGATGAGAGGGATGCTTTGGCCACTGAGCTTGAAAGCGCTCAGTTGGAGCTGAAAGATGCTCAAGCCACTGTCGTTGCACCCTGTGTTGATTGCCAATCTCATCTAGCTGTCTTAGCTGAGCTGAAATCCAAGGGCGATGAACAGTTGGGTGATTTGGAGAGGTTGAGAGCTGAGCTTGTGCAGACTAGGCTAGAGCTTGAGACATTGTCAGTTCCACCCACTGTCTGTGAGAACTGTCTGTCTCTTAGAATGGAATTGATTAAGCTGAAAGCCGAAAAGTCTGTCCAAGTGGAGAGTGAGTGTGAGACCTGCTTGTCTCAGGTGGAGGTTCTAGCTTCCTTGAGAGAGGAGCTAGCAGATTCTCAGAATGAGAACTTTTACCTCCATTCCATCCTGAGTTGGATCAGTGCTAGAGAGCCTCAGCTCGGCATGATGATCCAGCAGTTCAAGAGGCAGGATGGGTTTGGAGTAGGTTATACCTACACCAAGGCTGACTTTGAGAGTGCCATTAGCCAAGCAGTGGAGTAGAGCAAAATGACTCTAGAGCAGAGGTATCCCAAGACTCACTCCACTGAGACCTCCCAGGCTTGTCAGCCCAAGGATGGAGTGATTCATGAACCACCCAAAGCTCCACCCAAGAAACCTATCTGGGTTCCTAAGCCCAAACACCTCCACTCTTCTCTAGACTCTCTTCCTGGACCCTCTCAACCCAAGAAGACCACACCAAACACTACCAAGCCCAAACATCCCAAGCCTCAACCACATCCTAAGAAGCCCACCTATCATTGTGAGTACTGTCAGAGAGACGGGCATCTTGCGGAGTTCTGCTTTAGGAGAAAGTGGGTTGAGAGAGCAGAGAGGGCTCGTAGTGATCAGGAGCAGTTCTACCAGCAGGGTGGTAGACTGCGTGTTCCTCGGCGCGGGGAGAGGCTAGAGGCCAGGCCGCGTCGTGTAGGTGGTGGTAGAGGAGACGGCTTTCTTGCCCGTGCTCCAGTTGGTGGTGTCCATTCCGGTAGAGTTCCAGACCGTGTTGGCTATGGTTCTGGACCTCGTGGCCGCAGGGTTAGGCAGAACCGAGGACCGCGCTTTGAGCCGCGTTTTGGTCCAAACTCTTTTGATGGTTTTCGCTTTCCATCTTTTGAGCATATGGCTCGACACTGGTTTAGCTCTTTTGCTAAACCTGGTGCTGGACTATTTGCTCCCACTTACAGCCACTGATTGTGCAGGACCGGGGACTGGAGGATGTTTGGATCATGGACTCAGGATGCTCTCACCACATGACGGGACATCGCAGATGGTTCTCCAGTCTCACTCCCCCGATCTCCAAAAAATACATCACGTTCGGGAACAGCGGTCAAGGGAAAGTAAGTGGCATAGGCTCAATTCGCATTTCAGATCATTTCTCTTTGAAGAATGTTGCTTTGGTTAAAAATTTGAACTTCAACTTGATTTCTGTTTCGCAACTTCTTGAGGATGGTTTGGAAGTGCGTTTTAAGAAGGGTAATTATTCTGTGGTTGATTCTAGAGGGTCTTTGATTTGCCAGATTTTACCATTCGGTAAAGTTTTTCGAATTGACTTCTCTAGTTCTTTTGGCCCTTCTCGCTGTTTGATTGCTGGATCTTCTTCTGAGCTCTGGAAGTGGCATAGGAGGTTAGGTCACTTGAGTTTTGATCTGCTAGTCAGGTTAAGCTCTATGGACCTCATTCGAGGATTGCCCAAGCTTAAGATGGAGAAGAATTTAGTTTGTCATCCCTGTCGTCATGGGAAAATGGTTGCCGCTTCTCACTCACCTGTGACTCAGGTGATGACTTCGTATCCGGGCGAGCTTTTACATTTGGACACTGTAGGTCCTGCTCGGGTACGCTTAGTTGGTGGGAAGTGGTATGCACTTGTGATTGTTGATGACTTTTCTCGATTCTCGTGGGTGTTCTTTTTAAAGTCTAAGGATGAAACGTTTCAGTTTGTTCATGACCTGATTTTGAAGCTAAAGAATGAGAACAATGATCGGATGCGAGCAATTCGCTCCGACAACGGCTCTCAGTTCGAGAACTCTCAGTTCGTCAGCTTCTGTAGTGATCAGGGTCTGGACCATCAGTTTTCCTCTCCTTACACTCCCCCACAGAACGGCATTGTGGAACGAAAGAACCGCAGGCTAGATGCTCGATGAGCACAGGACTCCTAGGCGTTTTTGGGCTGAAGCCATGAACACGACTTGCTATCTGGCCAACCGCATCTTTCTTAGAGCTTACCTTGGTAAGACATCATATGAACTGCGGTTTGGCAGACAGCCCAAGGTGAGCCACTTGCGAGCGTTTGGTTGCAAGTGCTTTGTGCTCAAGAAGGGAGGGCATTTGGACAAATTTGAGTCTCGTTGCTGGGATGGTGTTTTTCATGGTTATGAATTGCATTCTCGAGGCTTCCGTGTTTGGAACCTCGAATCCCAGCTACTTGTCGAGACCTGTGAGGTTTCATTTGATGAGTCCTTGCCTTCTTTGACTCCTTCTTTTGAGCTTTCTGGTGATGATGAGCTCGGAGAGTCCATCTTTGAGGAAGATGAGGATACTCCAGCTGCTGATGAGGGTGGGCCTTCTGCATCCCCCGCAGAGCCCACACCTTCTGAGACTTCGACTGAGGATGACGGCGGACCTCTGATCACTTCTTCCACTACGATCGAGCCCCCTCAGTCGAGTCCAGAGGTGCCAGCTGCTGACTCTAGTGAGGTGACTTCAGATCACCAGGGAACCCGAGCAGTTCAGCGTGACCATCCCTCAGAGCTCATCATAGGTGATCTGACTGAGAGAACCTTGCGTTCTTCTGCCTCTCTTGCTGTGTTTGCTGAATTTGCGTTTGTTGCATCTTTTGAGCCTAGAGACGTTTCTCATGCTCTTTCTGATTCTAATTGGATTAATGCTATGCAAGAAGAGCTAGAGAACTTTGTCCGCAATCGGGTTTGGACATTAGTTGAGCCGCCACCAGGATGCAACCCCATAGGCACCAAGTGGGTATTCAAGAACAAACAATGTGAAGATGGGGTTGTGGTGCGCAACAAGGCTCGACTAGTTGCCCAGGGTTATTGCCAGAAGGAAGGTATTGACTTTGAAGAAACCTTCGCTCCTGTTGCCCGTCTTGATTCCATTCGCATTCTTTTAGCTTTTGCCGCTTCGAAGGGTTTTAAGCTTTTTCAAATGGATGTCAAGAGTGCTTTTCTGAACGGGTTCATAGAGGAGGAAGTGTATGTTAGGCAACCCCCGGTTTTGAGAACCCTAAGTTTCCTCGACATGTTTTTAAATTGCAAAAATCTCTATACGGGTTAAAGCAAGCCCCCAGGGCTTGGTATGACCGATTGAAGCAGTTTTTGTTGGGGAAGGGCTTTGTGATGGGTTCTGTGGATAAAACTCTCTTTTTGCTCAGAGTCGCTTCAGACTTCTTAGTCGCTCAGATTTACGTGGACGATATTATCTTTGGCGGTACTACTAATGATCTTGTGTCCAAGTTTTCTGAGCAGATGCACAGCGAGTTTGAGATGAGCCTCATGGGTGAGCTCAAGTACTTTCTAGGGCTCCAGATCAAGCAGACTAAGGACGGCACCTTCATCCACCAAGGTAAGTACACTCGCGATATGCTTAAGAAATTTGACTTTGGTGGTGAATTGAAGCCGCAGATGACCCCGATGGGCACTTCTGGGGGTGTGGACAAGGACGAGAGTGGCATCAAGGTCAATGAGAAAGAGTTTCGAGGGATGATTGGTTCGCTATTGTACTTAACGGCGACAAGACCGGACATTCAGTTCGCCGTTGTACTTTGCGCGTGTTTTCAGTCTTCACCGCGCGCATCTCATCGGCAGGCTGTCAAGCGCATCTTCAGGTATCTCACTTATGCGCCTGATCTTGGTCTTTTCTATTCAGCATAATCTTCTCTCGATTTATCTGGATTTTCGGATGCCGATTTTGGTGGGTGCCGGTTGGATCGCAAGTCGACTTCTGGTACTTGCCAGTTTCTTGGTTCTTCTCTTGTATCTTGGTCTTCTCGAAAGCAATCTGGAGTTTCTCTTTCGACCACAGAGGCTGAGTACGTAGCTGCTGCTAGCTGCTACTCACAGTTGGTTTGGATGATTTCCACTCTATGAGATTTTGGGTTGTTCTTTCCTACCAGAGTTCCTTTGTTTTGCGACAGCACCAGTGCAATTAGTGTAGGGAAAAACCCATGTCTCCATTCAAAAACCAAACACATTGATGTGCGCTTTCACTTCTTACGGGATCAATATGAGAAAGGTGTCATTGACCTTGTTCATGTTGATACCCATCATCAGTTGGCTGATATTTTCACCAAACCCCTAGATCAGTCTACATTTGAGCGTTTACGAGGGGATTTGGGTGTTGTATATCCTTTTTAGGATATTTTGCGTCAGTTTTTTTCTTTCTTCTTTACTCTTTTCTTGAGTCTTTCTGTGTGTATTCATATCTTGCATATTCACATATCACACTTTTGAGCTTGCTTCTGTTATATGATTGAACTGCTTTACTTATTCTAGCTGGAACATGCTTTTGATTACTTGTCGATGATCATGCTTTGCTTCAGTTCAAATGATATGTCTGATATCTGTCATATGTATGGCTTTTATGCTTTAAAATTGAAAAATGATGACCATTGCTTCTGGTAACTAGCATGCGTAGGCTGAATGTTCTTGCTATCTGTTACATGCCTTGTAGCTAGTTTCTGACTTAGATGAAAATATGCAACTTGGACATCTGTATGCTTTAAACATGGAAATGTGCTATAAAAATGACGAAAATTCGAGAACAATGAAAATTCCATGCCCTTTTGTGCATAACTTGAAAAGATCCACGTGGGTTTGCTCTGTCGCATTACATTTGTTCTGGACTGCATACCATAGCACTTTGGTATGAACTAGGACAGTGTAGTGTATGCCAAGACCAATGTCTTAAGCTTCTGATGGTCCAGATCTGGCCTAGGCTTGACTTGGTCGGTCAGCATAAGGTTTGACATGCAAATAACCCCTGGCAAAAATGAAAAAGGAAAAAGAAAAAGCTTGAAAATTGAAATGATAACAAGTTTGCTGAACCACTTTGTTTTGGACAATGCTTATCTTGGTAGATATCAGTTAGCTTTTGCATCTCACGCTTTACCTTGCTTGTTTATTGGAACATGTGGTGATGTTTTTGTTTGCAAAAAAAACTGAAAAATGCGTGCAAATGACTTTCTTTAGATATCATCTGTTGCACTGATCATGCAATGTATCATTACAGTATGTCTTTTGTTGTATCTGTTAGATGTTGTAATTGTAGTCAATCATATCTGCGAAGCATGCTTTCTACACTCCTTATGCACTCCAGTTGCATTCACTGCATATTTTGAGGGGGAGTTGCATTTCAGGGGGAGTCTGTGTCTCTATTGAGTGCTTGATGAGTTCACTTGTCAACAATGGGGAGAAAATTTGGGATCAGAGTTTAAGGGGGAGTTCTTACTCTGTTGATATCCTTGTTGTTCTGAAATCGCACTCATTTTTAGCTTTTACGTTTTGGTTAACCATAATGACCGCTTCTTGCTTTTGTTCGGCTTTTGGTCATTAGGGTTAAACTTTTTAACTTATTTTTCTTCTTCTTTGTTTTCTTGTGTTTTGTTTTCATGTTTCCACAGTTGTTCGCAGGTACTGAAGAGCTGAAGAAGAGGAGTGTTGACAATGCACTCATCAAGGGGGAGATTGAGGAGCCATGCTGAATAGCGTGGGCCTCATGGCTCCAGAAGTGATGAGTCATTGCCAATGATAGTCAAAGAGGACAGAAGAAGAAGAGATCTGCTGTTTCATGGGCCGCGTGTGACTCAGGTACACGGTCAACGAGCGACAGTCGGGTAGAGGAGGTTGCGAAGTCGGGCTGGCCCAATCCGGGTACATGGGCCAGAAGCAGTAAAAGACCCACTTTGCTGTTGACCAGGACAGACTCAGGTACACGGGCGGTGAGTGATTGCCGGGCTGAGAGGGCTGCGGAATCGGGCCGGCCCAATCCGGGTACCTGGTGCAAAGCTGGTGGAGGCTTTGTCAGTTTCGGTGCAACACTGACAACCGTTGATTCTGTATCGGACTGTCCAGAAGAGAAGCCGTAGTCGCTACGAAAGCTTAGCTTCCGGATAAGTCATCTGTAACTCTAGGCCCATAGTCAGTCAGTCGTGTCTGTAAAAATACCTAAGGGCAGTAGAGTCTTTTCCTTTATTCTTGAGTCTGTAAAAACCCTAAGGGGCTGGTAGAATATTCCTAGTGTTGGGCAGCCTATAAATAGGACCCCAATCCCTAGGGTTTGGACCACCCCCTTCCAGAATTCACTTTTCAATCTATTGGGTCATTTTGTCTCCTGCGTTCTCTCTCCTGTGTGCGCCGCCAGGCACTGGTTCATCCCTTTTTGCCTTGCATTTACTTTGCTCCTGTGAGATTGAATCCTTGTTCTTTGTTGAGGCGTGTGCATTGATTCCTCTGATTCAAGAAGCTTCGATTTGTTGTGTTGTGTTGATTTTATTCCTGAGGATGTGTCTCTGTTGTGTGTGTTCTTCACACAAGTAGTACTAGTTCTTGCTGTTGCAAGTAGTACTACTTTTCTGTAGCAACAGTACACAAGTACCTGCTTTGCTTTTTCCAGCGTATCTTTTTGATCGAAGCAGACTGGATTGAATGCCTTTTTGACTGTTTGTGCGAAGCCACTTTCTCTCTCTGTTCGAAGTCCCTCAGCTCCGTGAGGCAGGCTTCGACCTGACATTTTAAAGGCTTCGTTATTCGACTTCACTCCATGCTGCTAGCTTCGAAGTATATTTTTGTGTTGTCTTCTAACCTAACATACTTCGACAATCCTTGCGAAGTTTTTCCTTGGGTCTAAGATGTTCGAAGGTTGTGCTTCGACTCAAAGGGTTCGGTAGAGCTTCGAACTTCATTTTGTGTTCTGAGATGAAAACTTCGAAGTACTTTTTGAACTGACAGTGTCTCATACTTCGAACGTCTGTGCGAAGGTGCTCCGACTCGAGCTCTTCGAAGTCCACTTTTCGACGGGTTTCGAAGTTGGCTTCGGAGCTGGTTCTTCTGTTAGACTTCGCTCAGTATTTGTGCTTCCGACTTCTTCGAAGGTTGTCCGCCTGTGTTGCGTTCGAAGTTTTCTGTTCGAAGGTTTGGCTTTGAAGTACTTGGTTCGAAGCTGTGTTCGAAGCCTTGCCTTCGAAGTACATACTTCAAAGCAGGCTCCGACTTTGTCATACTTCGAACTAGGCTAGATCAAAACACCTTCGGCATTTTCAACAGCCTTCGGCAGGCCTCGCAACCGACCTCCGAAGTAGGCTTCGACAACCATCTCCGAAGCAGACCTCGACAGGAGAAACAGGCTTCGCCGAGTTTCGAACAGGAGACAAATCTGAACAGTAACTTCTTATTTCACTTAACATATACTTAGATCATTTCATTGGGAAGTTTAGGCCTAACATACTTTGTTTATCTGTCTATTAGCACTGCTTTGATAATTCTCTGTTTGACCTCAGTTGCTTCTAGGCTAGATAACTTTAGACTTAGGCTATCTGTTTATTTTCTGCTGCTTAGTCTTTAGAGGTGCGTTGG
Organism: Zizania palustris; assembly: GCA_019279435.1. NCBI lineage: Eukaryota > Viridiplantae > Streptophyta > Magnoliopsida > Poales > Poaceae > Zizania > Zizania palustris. The sequence continues at coordinate 4,509,440 of JAAALK010000286.1, read as the reverse complement.
GTATTGGGAAAAGGCCATTGATTCGAAAGAATTTTTAAGGCGCCCATTCACCCCCCCTCTGGTCGCTACTTTCGGTCCTACACTGGTGCCCTTCTTGTGGCCATTGCGCTTGGGGCAGTCGGTGATGAAGTGTCCTGGGTCACCACACTCAAAGCACCTGGATTTTGTGCCGTGTCTTTTGAACATTCTCTTGTCATAAACACGATGCACCCGGTTGTTGAAAAGACACAAGTCATCATCTCCTAATGACTCAAGATGGTCCTCAGTGATAGACATCAAAGAGAACCCAGCACAGCTCACAGAAGTGGGATCAATAGAAGGTGTAGCAAGGGCCAGGGTTTTTGAACCAGAGCCAGTGAGATTTGATCTCAACTGGGTATCAACCTCAGTGGCCTTCAACTTTCTAAACAACTCATAAATGGTCAAGGTATCATAAGATGTGCTCTCAATGATAGAGGATACCTTGATCTCCCAGATCTTAGGGTCCATGGTATGGAGAACCTTGAGCGCCTGTTCATGATCTGAGACTAACTGAACACCCTCAGCATTGTTGGCCCGAAGCTTGTTTATGATCGATTGAAAATGACCAAACAACGCTTCAATAGATTCACCCGGCTTCTGTGTGAAGTTCTCATATTCACGTCGGTAGGTCTGATAGATCCGAGCCTTGACCTAGGCTGTCCCCTCATTGTGTGCCTGGAGGGTAGCCCAGATCTCTCTCGCAGTGGTGAGATGGCTCACACGCTCAAATTCAGTTGGACCTAAACCAGAAAACAAAATGTTCACCGCTTTGTTGTTGTTCAGATGCTGGGCGATAATATCAGGAGAATTATGCTCAGCAACTGACAATATGGCGAAAGTAGCGTGAACACAAATGTCCCAGATGTCCGAGCTTTGGCTCATGAGATAGGCTCGCATGCGAGTCTTCCAATAATTATAGCCATAAGCTTCCAAGGACGGGACCTTTCCAGGAGACGTCATGATCACTACTGGGGTTTAGAACCGGTCAAGGTATGGAAAAACCCTAACTAGGCTCTGATACCATTTGTAGGACCAAAAGTAGCGACCAGAGGGGGGTGAATGGGCGCCTAAAAATTCTTTCGAAACAATGGCCTTCTCCCAACACCCAACGCACCTCAACAAACAAAAACTGCCGAAGCAAAACAGATCATAGGTACTTAAAATAAGCTAGCCTAAAAATAACCGGTGTCCTAATCGAAAAGACACCACCACAGTGCTAAAAGGCAGATTGGGAGATCAATTAATTCAGAGACATCTTGACAAGCACAAACCAACTGATCAACAATATTCAGACATATCATTCAACCAGATAAATGAGAATAACTAAAAATGCCTACAGATGATTTAACGAGTGCCACTGAAATAGAGAGACATCAATGATTAAATCAAACCAGATCAATAAACTGATTCCATCTGTTAATAGATTTAACTCAGATCATTCAAAACTAGAAGCTTAAAAACTAGCGCATCAGAGGATTAAACAACGAAGTAACTGTAAATGCATGCAAAACGAGAAATCAAAAATTACTGTGCAAAGTCGTTTTGGTTCCTTCGCCTGAAATCTGCCCTTCGCTCGGTGTTGGCGTAAAAGATTACGCTAACAGGTTTCTGTAGAAAAGAAACTAACAAACGAAATGTTTGTGAAGCAAACTGTTCTAAGCCTCCGAAAGGATAATAGCTTAGAATAGTTCGAAAGTGTGTATTGAATCACTTGTATTCGGTCCCTATTACAGGGTGAAATGGGGGGTATTTATAGGCCTAAACATTAAGGAAAAGACCTATTTACCCCTCTATTACAACCGACATTAAGGAAACTATTTGATTTCCTTAATAGGGCTAAAATGGTAAAAGACTAATCTAATGGGAAAGAAGATAAGTCTTCCATCTTAGCTGGCAGAAAAGATCCTGAAGGGCTTTAGTTCGAAGACATACTTCGAACCAATGCCTGTCTTCGGGCTTCGAACGAGGTTCTGGGCATCTTTGAAGATGATCTTCGGAGAATCTTCGAACTGGTTGACTGTCTTTATGCTGCTTCGGCAATAACCCTGAAGATGAGATATTTTCCCCCAACAGTAGCCCCTCGAATACGCTTCTCCGTTGACCTGTAACGTTTAGGAGAGCAGTATACGCAAGAAAAATAATCATGCGTAGGGGTTAACAGATTTATATCATCTCCGAATTATGTGGAGATATATACTTTGAATTGGTATTCGAAGAAGTTACATTCGAAGTGACTTAGAAGTATCTTTAAAAAGACTGAAAACTTCCCAGACTTAGAAGAAATAGCCGTTAGCCTGTTTCTTCTAACGGAAGTTATACGATGCGTTATTTTCGGAGGAAAATAACGGGCGAGAATGCGAAAAGGCAGAGCCAAAACGGTAACAAACGGAACATTTAGGCTATAAATAGGGGGTCTAAAACTTACCCGATTACCTTTTCACCGCTTTCTCACAGTCAAAAACTTTTTTGAGCCCTTTGAGTTCTTGAGTCCTAACCTTTGAGTTTTTGAGCCCTAGCCTCGATTTCCTCAGAGCAATCCAGCGATCGTGATGGTGAAGACCAAGGGATCCGCGCCTCCTTTGGCCTTGGCTCGGCAACAGGCGGCCGCAGCGGTAGCAGCGGCAACATTGGCGGCGGCACCCTCGATGCAGGCGGCGACATCCATGGCGGCAGGGGGGAGAAATCCCCAAATCGCCGATGACCAAGGTCTGTGCCCACCATCGACCAAATATTTGGATCAGTCTTTTGAGTTGGGATCTTCTACCTGCAAGAGAGAATCTTTGGCAATCACAGCAGGAGGAAAGATTAGTAATGGAGTTATGATTCGGAAGCCGGGCAAAGAATCGATTCCATCACCAAGACCCGGAGAGGTTGTAGTATTCGAAGCCTTTTTTGAAGCAGGCTTGGGCCTTCCTGCAGTGGACTTCCTGGCAGAGGTACTTGATCTGTTCCACGTAACCCTCCCGCAGCCATCTCCGAATGCAGTAGCTAGGTTAGCTATCTTCGAATGGGCGTTAAGAGCCGAAGGTTGCGAGGGGAGGGCAGAAATCTTCGCTGCACTTCATAGAGCAACTTGCCAGCAGAAGACCTCCGTGGGCTCCGGAGGTGAGAAAGTAGTGGTTGCCTTCGGAAGCATTAATTTTAGGCTTCGTGATGAATATGCCCTGCAATTCCCTGCTAAGGCTATCAATGCAAGATGGTATACTGATTGGGTCTTGAGATGGTTCTATGCCGAAGTCGGAGCGAGCAGTCCTCTGGCTGGGCCCCTCAAAGAGATCCAATTCCGGAAGGAAGCCTTAGTGCAACCGGACGAAGGCCAGCTCGAAGCTCGCCTTAACCTGCTTCAAAAAATTAGCCGAAGGTTAAGCATGCGAGACTTGGCCGAAGAATTCCTTGGACTCCAAATTCCTCCGCTGATGGCCAACTGGCCCATCGTCTTCGAGGATGACTCAGAAGGTGGTCTTCGCAAGATCAATTTTACTTCGAGCCCTGCAGGTAACTTCGAAATCAACATGCATTGTACATATTTACTTCGAAGAAAGACTAACTTGAATTATTTTTAGCTTCTTCAGCCCCTATTACTTCAGAGCAAATCGTAAGGGCTTCGGAGAAGATTCTGGGTGCCCCAACTCCGACGGAAAAAGAATGGCGAATTAAATTGGTCGGGAGTTGGGAGCGGTTTAACAGAGTATGGGGAATGTTGGAGTTAACTCCGCCCCCTCTGATGGACTGGGTGCCTCTGGAGAAAGGACCCAGGAAAAGAGTGGGAGCTTCTAGCTCCGCAAGGACTCCGGTGAAGAAGGTGGCTCGGAAGCCAAAGAATCTCGCACCTTCTGATCCTGCGCCTTCAAGCTCAAGAACCTCAATCTCTGGTTCTAAAGAGGATGAAGGTATATTATTAGTGAAATTGATTGACGAAGATGCAGCTCAACGAAATATTCACACTGAAGATACTACAGGTATACCGGAGCCCCAAGTCAACATAGAAGAAGTAAGAGCTCCGGATACCCAAGAGGAGCAAATCGAAGCCCCTATGGGTGAAGATGAAGCCGAAGTTCCTGCAACTTCGGTTGTGGAGGAAAGGACTGCTCACGGAGATGCTCCGATAGTGGAAAATTTAACTACGGATTCAGAAGATGACTTCACCTTCGATCCTCCGATCAGTCCAATACTCGATCTCCCGGAGAATGTCGAAGGTAAATTTTGCATAATTCTTTATCATTTTCTGCAAAATTTTACAATGTATAATATTTTTGTTTTTTGCAGAGCCTCCTGCTGTAGAGGTGCATTACGAAGATACAATCCAAAGGCCTTCGACAACTTCGGAGCCACACCCGGAGACTACTCAACAGGGGCCTGGAAGGGGTAAAAGACACATAGAGCCTCTCCCTACTCAAGGATCGACTTCGTCTGAATCAACAGATGAAAGTGAATCAACTGAGGGGGGCCATCTTCAGAAGTTCCAAGGGCCTCAGAAGAACTCTCCGGACCTTCGCTAAGCAGAGCTGATCAGAAGGCTTCGGTAATGCTTCCTCTCTTAACTCCTTTTTTGGAGGAGAGAACCGGACTTCGGACTCTGGTTAATCCTTTGGGTCAAGCCAGTCGCAAAGTCGGGGAAACAGAACTGGTAGGCCTCTTGAGCAGGGCGAAAAGTTCGGAGCTTAACATTGCTATAGAAAGAGCAGCTTATCAGGTACGAAGCATCTTCGAACCAAATAGCAAATTATATAAGAATAATTTCTTATTCCAGTTTTTCTTTTTTCTTAGCAAGCAGTCTTAGCCCGCGCTGCAGCTTTATCGGGCGAAAATGAAATTGCTCAACTTCGGGAAGAAAACGAAGCTCTTCAAAGAAATTTTAACTTCTCCGAAGGTCGAGTAGCTCAGATGGATAATATAATATTAGCAGAGCGAAGGGCTAGGCAAAGCTTAGAGGCTGCGAAGAAAGAGCTCGAAGCAGAAAGAATTGTGCTTCGAGCAGAGGTTGAAAGACTGCGGAAGGAGGATGCTGCTAAGGGGTCCGAACTTGTGAGACTCCAAGAAGAGGCTGGCCAACTCCTGACTCAAAAGAATACTTTGACTACGGAGAATGCTAGAATTTCCGGAGTTCTAGCAGAAACGACTTCGGCCAAGGATGCACTTATTGAGGAAAAGCTTAAGTCTGAGAAGGTGGCTTCGGAGGTCATCGAGCAGATGCTAGGTGTCTTGGAGTACTTCGGTACTACTGGATCACTACCTTCGGATGACAATGTGACTCTGCTGCGCCGGTTAAAGAGGATCCAAGGAGCAGCGAAGCAAATGAAGACTGCAGGCATACGTTATGGAGAACTCTCCGGACAAGTGTCTGCCCTCGGATTACTTCGTTACTATGAGGATTTGGGCCGAACAATCACTCCGAGCGCAGAGGGCTCCATTACCTTCGATGACACGAGACTTTTGAATCCTTCCGAAGGCGTGACTGCCGCCTGGCGAGCCTTTCAAACTTCATGGAGAGCCGAAGGTCGTTCTGCGATCAAGGCTTGGATCGATGAAGGCAAACGCCAGAAGCAAGTTCGGAGCCAAGCTTCGAGCAGTCAGCCTCCTCCGAACCCGCAGGTTTAGGAATTATTTAGGATTTTTTTGATTATGTAAAGCTCATGCTTGTAAACATTTATCAATGAAAGTCTTGTTTGTCATATTTTTAGGCTTTACCTCTTATGGAAGATATCGAAGTGTTAGAGCTTAACAACGATCTTCGCTCATTGTGGAACACCTTCGAACTTCTTAAGAGTTATAAGCGTCCTCGATTTCTTATTCCTCGAGATGACTCCGGCGTAATTGCGCCCGAAGTAATCAAAGACGTATTGTCTTATATTAAAGAGGAAGATAAAGAGATTGACGCAGACACCTCGCCTTCTGAAGACACTAATTGGTCTGAAGACGAAAGTGAAGCCCAAAATAAAAGATCTGAAGATCTTAGAAGCTAGGAAAGAAGCCCCGAGCGGCTTCGAACTTGGGCCGAGCTTCAACAAGAGCAGAAGGATTTTAGAGCTTCGAGGGGGAGGAAGAGAGTTAAACGTAAAGTTCTTAGAACTTCCGATGTTGGAACTAGTCGTTCCACCCCTAGCTCTCGGGACCGAAGAGGTCTCCGATTCCTTCTTGGTATAGATACCAATTTTTCATAGTGTAATTTGTAAACACATTTATTTCAATAATGAATGCCGATTTAAAATTGTCTCCATATTTACTAGCCCCTCTTTGGGTATAAGCAACTTCGAAATGTATTCGAAGATGGTTATGCGCAAAGAAAAAACTTCGGAGTACAATTTTTTGGGGGTTCGGAATCCCTCTGTCATTTAAAGATTTTTTGAAATCGTATGAAATGTCTTCGACTTTTTGCAGTCAGAAGAATGGTAACTTAGTACCTTTGTTTTACGAAAGAAATCAATTAAGATAACTTTCAGGACACTTTAGTGTCTTAAAAAATTTGTCACTTTGGACTTATGTTAACAGACATTCGAAGCTCATGACTCAAATGCTGTTTTACTTTAGCCACCTTCGGCTTGTCTTTGCGATCTCTGACGAACCAATGGTTCGGAGTTTGCAATGGTCTCTTTGGACTCTTTTTACGGATGTCTACCAGCCAATGGCTTGGACTCCGTATAATTTAGCCACCTTCGGCTTTTGCAGAAGTCTACCAGCCAATGGCTTGGACTTCGCAGAATTTAGCCACCTTCAGCTTTTGCAGAAGTCTACCAGCCAATGGCTTGGACTTCGCAGATTTTGGCCACCTTCGGCTCTTTTTACGGAAGTCTGCAAGCTGCAGCTTGGACTCCGTAGATTTTGGCCACCTTCGGCTCTTTTTACGGAAGTCTGCAAGCTGCAGCTTGGACTCCGTAGATTTTGGCCACCTTCGGCTCTTTTTACGGAAGTCTACCAGCCAATGGCTTGGACTCCGTAGAATGTGGTTTTGGGCTCTTTTACGGATGCCTACAAGCCGTGGCCTGGGCTCCGGATTTATTTCAGCCACCACACCGGAGGCTTCGACTTTATGGGTTCGAAGTCCGGAAATACAGCCCAGCTTAATGACACTTCCCTCTCGGTCGACCCCGCGGTTCCAGTGCGTCCACTCGGGAAGCTGGAAGTCTATGAGGGGAAGGCAACTATCAGGGTGTATGCTTTATTAATTTAGAGGTGATTACAAGCGAATTACAAGGAGCCCTTATGCGAAGTATCGCTTTAGGTGCTCCGCATGCCAAGTATGTGCTAACTCTTCACCTTCTAAATTAGCTAATTTGAATGAACCAGGGCGCCCTGAGCGGACAATTAGATATGGACCTTCCCATTTATTGCCTAACTTCCCTGGTGCTATAATGCTTCGTAGAACAAGATGACCCGGCCTTAACTCGCTGAGCTTAACCTTCGGGTCATACCAAGTCTTCGTCTGCTGATGATACTTTGATAAATTAGCTACAGCCCGAAGTCTTGTTTCTTCTGACAAATCTAACGAAGCTTGTCTTTCTTCTTCAATGTCCGGTTCGGTGCTGCGAAATGATCCCCCTTTGAGCTCCGTTGGAGTCATAGCTTCATCTCCGAATAGTAGTCTGAACGGAGTAAAACCTGTGGACCTTGTTTGCGTAGTCCGAATGGACCACAGAATCTTCGGAAGCTCTTCGGTCCACAGTCCCTTTGATAATCCTACTATTCTTCGATTTAGCCCTGATAAAATATTTCCATTGGCTCGCTCTACGGCTCCATTCGACTGGGGATGTCTCACTGCAGCAAAACATAGTTGAATGCCTAGGTCTTCGCAAAACTTCCTGAAGGGTTCTGCGTCGAACTGTGTTCCATTATCAACTGTGAGATATCTAGGCACTCCGAACCGGCAAATAATGTTCTTCCAGAAGAATTTCTGTACATTGTTCGAAGTGATAGCTGTTAAGGGCTCTGCTTCTACCCACTTAGAAAAATATTCAATAGCTACCACTGCGAACTTCAGATTTCCCTTTGCTAACGGAAAGGGACCAATTAGATCCATACCCCATCTGGCCATAGGCCATACCGGAGCAATGACTTGAAGAGCTGTTGGTGGGCGATGACTCCGTCGACCCATCCACTGGCATCCTTGACAAGTGCGGACCAAGCTCTCCGCATCAGCTGTTATTGTGGGCCAATAAAGCCCCTGGCGAAGTGTTTTTCCTGCCAGAGCTCTAGGGGCTAGATGACTTCCACAAAGGCCTTCGTGAATTTCTCGAAGAATTTCTTGGCCTTCGGCTTGAGATATACATCGGAGTAGAGGGGAACATACTCCGGCCTTGTATAATATACCATTGATTAACTGATAGTTTCTAGCTCTGAGCTTTAATCTTGACAACTGGGGCTCTTCGGGCAAATTTGTTCCTCCTTGCAAGAGTTCTATGATTGAATCTTTCCAATCTGCACTAGGAATGCAAAGAATCTCCGCAGAGGCAATTTGTGGTACCGAAGTTATATTGAGTTCCTCATAGAAAGCTTCTTCAGGCACATCCACAGCTCCGGCTGCAGCCTTCGCTAAAATGTCCGCTTGCACGTTTTCAGCTCTTGGTATACTCCGAATGGAAATACCTTTGAAGTGTGCTTCGATTTTGCGGATTTCTTCTAAGTATTTTGCAAGCTGTGGATGCCGAACTTGAAAACTTTTGTCTACGTGCCCTGCTACTATCTGAGAATCTGTTTTTATAATTATTCTTGTAGCCCCTAGAGCACGTGCTTTCCGGAGTCCCAATAAAATCCCTTCGTACTCCGCTATATTATTGGTAGACTTAAAGTTGAGTCTTGCGGAGTACATTGCTCTTTGCCCTGACGGTGAAATCAACACTGCCCCAATGCCTGCTCCGGATGCTTGGAAAGCCCCATCGGAGTAAACAGTCCAAACTCCATCACTTGATTTCTCCGGAGTCAAATTTGCAGGTGGAGTCCACTCTGCTACGAAGTCTGCTAGGACTTGGGATTTGATAGCTGTCCTTGCCAGGAAAGATATGCCGAAGGATGCTAGCTCTACTGCCCACTTTCCAATCCTTCCAGTGGAATCTTTGCTTCGGAGCATATCTCCTAAGGGATACGAAGTTGGTACAATTACATTGTGAGCCAAAAAATAATGTCTTAGCTTTCTCGAAGCCATTATCAGAGCATAAACGAACTTCTCAAGTTCGGAGTATCTTGTCTTCGCTCCTGATAATGCTTCGGATACAAAATAGACAGGATTTTGGACCAACTTCCCATTGAAATCCACTTCTCTGACAAGGACTTGCGCTGACAGCTGAACCTGTAGCTGCAAGATACAGGAGTAGGGTTTCGTCCGCAATAGGCACCGTAAGTGTAGCAAGATTGCTGAGATAATCTTTGATATCTTCGAAGCTTTTCTGACACTCCGGTGTCCATGCAAAATCTTCGGACCCTTTCAAAGCTTTAAATATTGGCAAGCTCCTCTCCGCAGACCTTGATAAAAACCTGCTAAGTGCGGCCAGACGTCCAGTCAGCTTTTGCACTTGCTTTAAATTCTCCGGAGGAGCCATCTTCTGCAGCGCAGTTATTTGAGTAGGGCTAGCTTCAATTCCCCTACTTGAAACTAAGTACCCTAACAACTTTCCAGCCTTAGCTCCGAATATACATTTTTCGGGGTTAAGACGGATCCCACATGCCCGAAGGCTATTGAATGTTTCTGCTAAGTCTAGGCTATGTTGGTGCTTTAAAGCACTCTTTATTACAATATCATCCATATAGGCCTCCACATTGCGACCTAGTTGATGACCTAGAGCCTTAGCAACTAATCTTGAAAAAGTAGCCCCGGCATTTCTTAGGCCGAAGGGCATTCTTACATAACAGAAGACTCCCGAAGGAGTTACGAAGCTTGTCTTGATTTCATCTTCGCGCTTCAACCATATTTGATGATAACCAGAATACGCGTCAAGGAAGCTTAGTAACTCCGAACCTGCAGTGGAGTCAACTAGTTGATCAATTCGGGGCATGGGGTAGGGGTCACGTGGGCACGCTTTATTCAGAGATGTGAAATCAATGCACATGCGCCACTTCCCGGAAGACTTCTTCCTGACGAAGACTGGGTTGGCTAACCATTCTGTGTGGACCACTTCTCTGATAATCCCAGCCTTCAACAGTTTTTCAACTTCGTCTTTAGCTAGAGCAGCTCTCTCTGCGGACATCTTCCGGAGTCCTTGTCTAACAGGCCGGGCCTTCGGGTTTACAAGTAGACTGTGCTCAATAATATCCCGATCAACTCCGGTGATATCTTCGTCAGACCACGCGAAGACATCCAAATTTTCTTCCACGACCTTTTCCAAGGAGGTTGCAACTTCAGGAGGTAAATCTTTACCAAATTGAAAAGTGTATTCTTTACCATCTTTAACAATGACCTTCGTTGCAATCTCTCCTTCGGGACTTGGTCTCGGAAAAGACTTCTTCGAAGCTTCGGAGGAGGCTGAAAAAATTTCTTCATTATCTTGGACACTATTTACTTGCCTCGGATCAAGAGGAGGACCGTGACCATATTCTGCTCTCCGAGCCATGGCTTGATCTCCGAAGACTGTTAGGACTCCTGCTTGTGTGGGCATCTTCATGCACAAGTAGTTGTGATGCGCCATAGCTCCGAACTGATTCAACATGCCCCGTCCGAAGATGACATTATAAGCATACGGGGCATCTACCACATCAAAGATAACTTCTTCAGTTCGGGCTAGTAAACCTTCTCCGAAGGTTACTTCCAAGCCTATCTGGCCGAGTGCATCAAGCGGAGGTCCTGCGAAGCCTTGCAGAGGACGAGCCGCTGGGAGGAGATGTTTCCGGGAAATGCATAACTGATCGAAGGCTTGCACAAAAATGATATCTGCCGAACTACCTCCGTCAATTAGCACCCTTCGGACTTCAGTCCCTGCAATATCAGCAGTGATAACCAATGGATCTGCATGCGGTAACTTAATACCAGCTGCATCCTCCGCAGAGAAAGATATTGGAACATGAGACCACTCCGGCATTGCAGCTGCAGATGACGAAGTCCCAATATGACCTACTTCTCGAACGTACTCTCTTCGCTGTCTCTTGGACATGCTTCCGAGGGTACCTCCTCCGGAGATAGGGAGAACTACTCTCTTTCCTCTATCTTGCCCTTCCTCTTGCTTCGGAGGTGGCATAACATTGGCCACCGGAGGGTGCCTTGCAGCATCAAAATTTTCTATCCGCGCCACGGCCTGGACCGGGTCTGGGCGCGCTGCTGTTGGACTTCGGTCGGTACTGCCTCGACCCGAAGTTCTTTCCTAGTATTCTCCCCTTAGGGTAAGGATAGCCTTGCAAGTGTCAGTTGCATGGCTTCGATTTTCTCCATGAATACAGCAAAAAAGGGTCTGGCCCTTGCCAGCCGTTTTCCCTGGCGGCCTCCAGCCGCTGGACTTGTTCCCCGTAGACTGTGGAGCTCTTGGTGCAAACTTCTGTGGGGGTGCAATGTTCAAGACTTCAGAGCGAGGGTGCTTTTGCCCTCTTCTTCGATCATGTTGCACTTCGAAGACTGGTTCCTGCGGCTGTGCCGAAGTCTTCACCTCTGCTTTAACTTCTTGCAATACTGTCGAAGTAGCAGCAGTCCTCCGAAGCCAACCCTCTTCTGACCTCGCATACTCCTCGAAATATGACATCAGCTGTGACACTGTGGAGATGCTCTTCCGATGCAGTTTATCCAGAAGGCCTTGATGACTGATGCCTTCCCGAGCCGCATCAACCACTGAGGATGTGGACAGCCCCCGAATTTGCGACTTCGTATGAGCGAAGCGCTTGAAGTACTGCCTCAATGTTTCTCCGGGGAGCTGTTTCACTTGGAAAAGGCTTCCTGTTGACATAGGAGGCACGAAGGTGCCCTAAAAGTTACTTATAAACTTCCTCTTCAACTGTGACCACGAATTGATTGATCCTGGCTTTAAAGACCAGAACCATCTCAACGCCACTCCTTGAAGAGCTAACGGGAAGCACTTCGCCATAGTGTCTCTGACTCCGCCGCTAGCCTCGATCGCTAGGGCATAAGAACGTGCGAACTCTCCGGGATCTTCATCTCCAGCATACTTGCAGAGTTTCGAAGTTTTAAACTTTGGATCAAAGCGAACCTTCTGCAGCTCAGGATGCAACGGAGATTCATTGTCGTAAGAGGCGTTCTCCGGGGCTTCGGGATAACCAAGATCGTCGTCTTCGGGCACTTCAGGGATAGCTGGGGTGGCTTGAGAGCGAAGCCTGTTCGCAGCTTCTTGTCGCCACCTTGCTACCTCAGCTTGAAGGTTGGCCATTTGAGTGGCCATGTCTCCAAGGCTATCTTCATCTCCTCCGGAAGGACCTTCCGGGTCTTGAGAACTAGTATGATCAGTTCGAATCGGAATGGAGGGTGGCGGAGTGACTCCGGGCGGTCGGAGTATGGAAGGGGTTGGCGGAGAGGTTTCGTATCCTCGAGGGATAGAAGCCCCTTGCGGAGTTTGAGGTGGAGGGATAGTCGAAGACCCTCCGACTTCGACTGTGTCGAAGGGTATCTCTCCGGAGATCCGAGAGGACCTCCGAGTGGGATTGCGAGGTGCGCTCCGCTTAGGAGGCATGATGTAAGAAGTTGGTAGAGAACGAAGTTTTTTGGACTAAGTACCCCACGGACGGCGCCAACTGTTGGCGTAAAAGATTACGCTAACAGGTTTCTGTAGAAAAGAAACTAACAAACGAAATGTTTGTGAAGCAAACTGTTCTAAGCCTCCGAAAGGATAATAGCTTAGAATAGTTCGAAAGTGTGTATTGAATCACTTGTATTCGGTCCCTATTACAGGGTGAAATGGGGGGTATTTATAGGCCTAAACATTAAGGAAAATACCTATTTACCCCTCTATTACAACCGACATTAAGGAAACTATTTGATTTCCTTAATAGGGCTAAAATGGTAAAAGACTAATCTAATGGGAAAGAAGATAAGTCTTCCATCTTAGCTGGCAGAAAAGATCCTGAAGGGCTTTAGTTCGAAGACATACTTCGAACCAATGCCTGTCTTCGGGCTTCGAACGAGGTTCTGGGCATCTTTGAAGATGATCTTCGGAGAATCTTCGAACTGGTTGACTGTCTTTATGCTGCTTCGACAATAACCCTGAAGATGAGATATTTTCCCCCAACACTCGGTCTTCACGAGGTCTTCACGCCAGCTGCTGGTCTTCATGTGGCTTCCCTGCTACGCACGCCGCATGGAGGAACAGGACTGCAGCACGCAAGTGTTGTCCGCACGCCAGCCAAGCGCCCTGGTGGCCAAGCGGCCACGATGCTGCGCTAGCTGAGCGAGCTACGCCCGCATCCACACATTAGGTGCTAGTGCTAGGCACTGCTGCGCATGCTGTGGCTGTGATGCGCAAATAAAAGAAACCCGGCCAGAGAAAACAACGCCCCGCAGATGTGATTTGATGTGGCGGCATGGAGAAAACACCGGTGGCTAGCGATTGGAGGAGGCACAGGAAGAACAATAGCAAGCGGCAGCGATTTCCAAGCAGATGAACACCGGCAGCTAGTGAACAGTGGAGATGGAGGAAAAGATGACCCAAATTTTTGAGATTGGTAAAGTAATTTCTGAAAATGGGTAACCTAACCCTAGGGATTGGGGCCCTATTTATAGGAAGCCCAATAGCCTAGGAATATTCCACCAGACCCTTAGGGTTTTTTATAGACACTGAAATAAAAGGAAAAGACCAAACTGCCCTTAGGATATTTTTACAGACTCGACTGACTGACTGTGGGCCTAAGGACAAAATAGTAAACTCCTATTTACAGATAACTTGTCTGGAAGTGGAGCTTTCGTAGAGACTACGGCTTCACTCCAGGACGGTACGATCCAAGATCGGCGGTTGTCAGTTTTGCGCCGAAACTGACAAAGCATCCACCGACTTTGCACCGGGTACCCAGATTGGGCCGGCCTGATTCCGCAGCTTTCTTAGCCCGGCAATCACTCGCCGCCCGTGTACTTGAGTCAATCCTGGTCAATAGCCCAGTGGATCCTCTGCTACTCCTAGCCCATGTACCCGGATTGGGCCAGCCCGACTTCGCGGCCCCTCTGCCCGACAGTCGCTCGCTACCCGTGTACCTGAGTCACACGTGGCTCAGACGCAGCAGGTCTTCTCTCTCTCTTTTCAGTCCTCTTTGACTTCCGTTGACAATGACTCATCACATCTGGAGCCATGAGGCCCACGCTCTTCAGCATGGCTCCTCAATCTTCGACGCGATCTTCCCCGCGCAGGCCCTCCGGAAAGACTCCTCTATGGAGATTGAGGCCCTCATCTCTAGTGTTTGCTCAAACTTGTTGGATGGCGACCAAAGATCCTTCGGTCCCAACCGCCTCGGTGCAGGCTTCGCGGCCGCTGCATGCGCTTGGGTGGAGCTCGAGCTCAAGCCTAAGTCCAAAGCCTTCGATGCAACCTTCTTCGGCATTTCTGTGGAGCTTCGGAGCGAAGGGTGCTCCGCATGATTCTTTGTCAGGGAGCTCCGCATGATGCTCACTTTCCTCGGGTTCCTCTTCGAGCCCGAATTCCAGGGGGTTTACCTAGAGGAATTCGTCGGACCTTGCGACGTCTCCCTCACCGTCCACGGATCCGAAGAGCACCTGCCACCCTACACCACAGCACTTGGGGGGACGACTTTCGACATCGCGTGCCAACGCATCGCCCTCCAGGCCCTTAAGGAGTTGAGGATGATCTATGATGATCGTCTTCAAAACTCGTCCTTCCGGCTTGTGCCGAAGCGCACACTCCTGGCGCCTACCATAGCATATACCTCGGAGTTCACTCCGTTCGTGATCCGGTCATGGCCTGGCAGTCGCATCTTCTTGAGGCCATGGACGACCTCCATACCGAGGCAATGCTCGACGTCGATGAGTACCATGAGGCGGTTGAGTTTCTTCGTGAGGAGACGAAGAACTTGATCCAACAAAATGGCGAACTGCAGCGGAAGATCATGCAGCTGTAGAAGGACATCGCGGAGATGGTCCCCCTCATCCTGAGGAAGAGGAAGCCCATCCGCGAGCCTGCCCCTCACCCCAAGAGGATCCCACCACACCCCTCCACCACCGGACCGTCCACCGCCAGCGCCCCTACACCACGCCCCGGCCTCGTCTCCGACCCGATCATCGAGAATTTTCTCAAGCCCACCATCCCTCGGGATCCGCGAGCTCGTGGTTCCGAGAGCACGGAGACCGCCTCCGGTTTCGAGTAGGCGTTAGCTATCGCTGTTTGAAATTTTGTGTGCCACCTACAACGAGTTGGGTTGTAGGTGTATTAAAATAAGAACTTATTGTAATGAACTTTTTATACCACATGGAAATATATTTATGAGCCCCATGGGCCATTTTGATTGCAACGTTGTTTCATCATCTTTTCACCTTATAACATCTTATGTTCAGAAGATGGCCGACAACCAGAACACCGGCTCCAACAATGGAGAAGGAGGAAGCCACGGCATGCCCGAAGGTGTTGTGCCCAACTGGGGTGCAACGGGCCCGCGACAGACTGGGTCGCCATCCACCAACCACCCCACCTTGGCGGAAATGATGGTGAATCAAAACTAGTTGATCACTTCCCTCCTCACCCAAATGCAGCACCAACAGGCGCAGTTGGACTGCCTACAGAATGTGGAGCCTGCCCCTCGTGCGCCCGCACCCGCGCCCGATCCCCAACTCTCGGAGTTCCTACGCGTACGCCCGCCGATCTTCTCCAGCACCACCAACCCCATGGAGGCCAGAGATTGGCTCCGAACCATTGGGAAGAAGTTGGACCTCCTCCCCTGCACCGACCGGGAGCGAGTGGCCTTCGCCACTCACCAGCTCCAGGGTCCCACCGCAGAGTGGTGGGACAACTACCATGAGTCCCAGCTAGAGGACCACGTGGTGACATGGGCGGAGTTTACCATCGCCTTTCGTGCCGCCCACGTCCCCGCCGGAGTTATCGCGGTCAAGCAGCAGGAGTTCCGCGACCTGCAACAGGGCAACCAGACCATCATGGAGTATCTCCATGAATTCAACTGTCTGGCACGCTACGCGCTAGAAGAGGTGCGAACCGACGCCCTCCGCCAGGCTAAGTTCCTCCGGGGACTTAAGGATGAGCTATCCATCCAGCTCGTCGCTACTGACTACGCCAACTTTCAACGGTTGGTGAATAAAGCGCTCATCTAAGAGACTGAGCAAAACAAGTTGGACCTCAAGAAGAGGAAGATGATCGCCTTCAAGCATTAGCAGGCGAATTCTTAGAGGCCCTGCTTCGTCCCTCCGCCACCAGCACCCGCGTACCATCCTCGGCCTGCCTATAGGCCACCTCATGCCGCCGGTGGATCCAACGCCGGGCATCCCCGCGCCGCTCCACCAGCTCCGGCCGCTCAGCCGACGCCCGCTACCAAGTCCCTGATCTTAAGGGATTGCCAAGGGAATCCGGTCGTCTGTTTCAACTGCCGGAAGGAAGGACACTACTCGCACCAGTGTCCTCACCCCAAGCAACCCCAAGGCACGGCACCCAACCAGGCGGTTCATGCTCGCGTCAATCACATCAGCGCGGAGGAAGCTTAGGAGGCTTCCGAAGTCGTACTCGGTACGTTTACCACAAATTCCATACCGGCTATAATTCTATTTGACTCTGGAGCAATGCATTCTTTCATCTCAGAAGATTTTGTGAAAACCAACGACTTGGAAGTACTCCCTCTATCAGTCCCCATGATGATTGCCACTCGAGGCAATAAAACCTTAGCCAACTTATACAGTCCTAAGGTTAAGATAGAGATCCAAGGTGTATCATTCCGGGCCAAGACAGTCCTCATTAAGTGCACCGGACTCGACCTCATCATAGGGATGGATTGGTTGATGAAGCACAAGGGAGTGATCGACTGCGCCAGCTAGTCCGTAATGGTAACCAACCCCGAAGGCGAAGCCGTCACTTTTCGGATGACCAGCCGCAAACCACTTGAGGCATCTCTTCACTCTCTATCTCTTGAAGAAGTGCCCATGGTCAAGGAATTCATGGACGTCTTCCCAGAGGACCTACCAGGAATGCCTCCTAAGCGGGACATCGAATTCAGAATCGAGCTTGTCCCCGGGACCACTCCAATCTCCAAGCGTCCATACCGGATGGCCGCTAATGAACTAGCCGAGGTCAAGAGCAACATCGAAGACCTGGAGCAGAAAGGGTACATCCGACCGAGTACCTCACCTTGGGGTGCACCGGTCATCTTTGCCATGAAGAAGGACAAGACCAAGAGGATGTGTGTGGACTATAGAGCCTTAAACGACGTAACCATCAAGAACAAGTACCCATTGCCTCGGATCGATGACCTGTTCGATCAACTGAAAGGATCCTCGGTATTTTCCAAGATTGACCTCAGGTCGGTTTATCACCAATTGAGGATTAGAGAAGAGGACATACCCAAGACTGCCTTCACCTCCCGCTATGGACTCTACGAGTATACAGTGATGTCGTTCGGACTCACGAATGCCCCGGCCTTTTTCATGAACACGATGAACAATGTATTCATGGAGTTCTTGGATAAGTTCATCGTGGTATTCATCGACGATATCCTCGTTTACTCCAAGATCAAGGAAGAACATGAAACCCACCTCTGTCTGACCCTCGGAAAGCTAAGGGAACAACAATTGTACGCCAAATATAGCAAGTGTGAGTTTTGGTCGTCTGAGGTGAAGTTCCTCGGTCATGTCATATCTGCTGGAGGAATAGTAGTGGACCCAACCACCGTGGAAGCATTGACCAACGGGCTGCAGCCCACGACCGTGACCGAGATCCAGAGTTTTCTCGGACTGGCCGGATACTACCGCCGGTTCATCGAGAATTTTTCGAAGATCGCCAAGCCTATGACCAGACTGCTACAAAAGGAGGTAAAATTTGAATGGACCCCAGATTGTGAAGAAAGCTTCCAAACCCTCAAGAAGAAGCTCGTGTCAGCCCCTATTCTGACTCTGCCAGACTTCCGGAAGGACTTCCACGTCTACTATGATGCCTCTCGTCAAGGATTGGGATGTGTCTTAATGCAAGATGGGAAGGTTATATCTTATGCCTCCCGACAGCTAAGACCGCATGAGCTGAACTACCCGACCCACGACCTAGAGTTAGCAGCCGTGGTTCATGCCTTGAAGATATGGAGACATTACCTTGTGGGAAATCGGTGTGAGGTCTTCACCGACCACAAGATCCTCAAGTACATATTCACCCAACCAGACCTAAACCTCAAGCAAAGGAGATGGTTGGAACTTATCAAGGATTTCGATTTGGGCATCCATTATCATCCGGGCAAGGCAAATGTGGTGGCAGACGCCCTTAGTCGAAAAGGGTACTACAATGCCATCATGATATATGACCATGCCCCATTGCTATACAACGAGATGGAAAGGCTGAATTTAGGGATCACCACCCGAGCGTACCTCGCTGCTTTGGAGTCTAGACCTATCTTGATAGACCAGCTCCGAGAAAAGCAGAAGGAAGACCCGGACACCTTGGAGATCCAGCATAACATGCGGAAGGGTAAAGCCCCCGGATTCTCCGAGGACGAGCAAGGTACCATCTGGTTCGGAAACCGGATATGCGTACCCGACAAACCTGAGTTGAAGACCCTCATCCTTCAAGAAGCCCACGATACTCTATACTCCATACATCCCAGGAGTACCAAGATGTATCAAGACCTGAAGGAAAAATATTGGTGGGTCAGCATGAAGAGGGAAATAGCTGAGTATGTGGCCAAGTGTGACACATGCCGGCGAGTCAAGACAGAGCACCAAAGACCTGCTGGACTATTGCAACCCCTCAAGGTCCCCGAATGGAAGTGGGAAGAGATAGGGATGGACTTCATCACGGGACTGCCCAGGACCCAAGCTGGTCATGATTCTATCTGGGTGATGGTCGATCGACTCACCAAGGTGGCTCACTTCGTCCCCGTAAGACAACTTACACCGTCGCCAAATTGGCCGAGTTGTATATGACCCGGATCGTGTGCCTACATGGAGTTCCTAAGAAGATCGAATCTGACCATGGGAGTCAGTTTACCTCTAAGTTTTGGAAGAACCTTCAAGAGGAACTCAGCACCTGGCTAAACTTTAGCACCGCCTATCATCCACAGATTGATGGTCAAACCGAAAGGGTTAACCAGATCGATGGTCAAACCGAAAGGGTTAACCAGATATTGGAAGATATGCTTAGAGCTTGCGCTATAGACTTTGGCGGAATGTGGGACAAGAACTTGCCCTATGCGGAGTTCTCCTACAACAACAGCTATCAAGCCAGCCTGCAAATGTCCCCGTTCGAAGCACTGTATGTGCATAAGTACAGAACGCCATTGCTCTGGGATAAGACCGGAGAGTCGTAGCTGTTTGGGACAGATATACTAAGAGAAGCTGAAGAGAAGGTCAAGATCATAAGGGACAGATTAAAGATAGCCCAATCCCGACAGAAAAGCTACGGCGATAACCGTCGAAGAGACCTAACCTTTGAGGAGGGTGATTATGTCTACCTCCGAGTCACTCCCCTCCGTGGCACTCAAAGGTTCAACATGAAAGGCAAGCTAGTGCCCCGCTACGTCGGACCTTTTCAGATCCTCCGATGGCAAGGAGAGGTGGCATATCAACTGGAACTGCCTCCATCCTTGGTAGGAGTTCATGATGTGTTCCACGTCTCTCAGCTGAATAAGTGTCTTCGTGTGCCCGCCGAACAGGCCGACCTCCAACAACTCAACGTCCAAGAAGATTTGACCTACATCGAGAAACCCATCAAGATCTTGGAAACTAAGGAAAGAGTAACCAGGAGCCGTGTGGTTCGCTTCTGCAAGGTTCAGTGGGAAACCACCCCGTTGAAGAAGCCACATGGGAAAAAGAAGACGAGTTGAAAGCCCAATACCCCGAGCTATTCGAGTAGCGTTTCAATCTCGAGGACGAGATTCTTTGTAAGGGGGGTAGGTTTGTAACACCCCAATTTTTCAAAGAAATTAAAATATTATTTAATATATTTTCCTGGAATTATTTATTTTGGAAATACCTTTAATGCCCTCCTTAAACTTTTTGAACTAGAACCTAGATGAAATGACAAAACCAGGGGCTAGAAAATTTTGTATATGATCCCAAGGCCAAGATATAATTTTGAGAATTTTTACAAATTTTTATAAACCTTGGAAGTAGCCCAAATATTTAATCCATTTTCTGTAATTGTTTTTATTCGGAAAAACATATAAATAGTAACGGGCCCTCCCCCTCCCTTTCTCTCTCTCCCGGCCGGCCCAGCCCACTCCTCCCCGTGCGCCCCGTCTAACCAGTGGACCCCGCCCATCAGTGACCCCCTCTTCGCACGCGTACCCGGCCCCACCTGTCGGCGCCAACCGATCCCTCGCGCCTGGCCGCCCAACCCCACCCGTCAACCGCCACCCCCGCTCGCTCGCTCGCGCCCACTGACCGCCTTGGCCCACATGTCGGACCCATCGTCCACCTCGCGCCACCGCCCCCAAATCACGCCGGCCGATGACCCCACCTCGGATCCGCCTCGCTGGCCCCTCCCTCATTGAATTGACACCGGTTTAATGCACCTTGAGGCCCGTCGGCCATTTAATCGCTTTTAGTGACACGTTTAAGCCCCCGGGAACGCGGTGCCATGCATGGCCAAGCCCTCACCGGCAAGCTAAATCCCTCCCTCAGCTTTCCTTGCATGCGAGCTCCTCCGACGCCCCTATTTAACCCCCTGACCTCCACCGAGTTCGACCCCCATGACAATTCGCTGCGAGAATGAACAGAACGCTCACCATTCGATTTTTAGCACCTCACCGCCACTCCTACTCCAGCCGCCGCTTGCTGTCGCTGGAGTTCCCCTCCGTCCTCGCCGACCATATCGTTGTGACCGCAAGCACCACCCCAACCTCGGCCACCCCACCGCCATCGACGAACCCCGCCGGAATGCCACTGCCAACGAGGACCCGAACGCCTCCTTCGTCTACACTCGTCGCCGGTCACGCCCCGTCGACCTCGGACCACCGCAAAGGTACCCCCGTGTTCCCCTAGGCGTCCTCTTTCCATTTCTAGGCCTAGCTAGGACCGCCGTCACTCGCCGTGGCCGCTGGCCCACTCACCGTCGCTGGAGAAGATGACCGGCATGGGCTGAGTACCCGTGCCGTGTCGGATTCAATCCCGACCGTGTGATCTGGATCCAACGGTGATGATAAAGTCCCTCGTGCGGTTTAATCGGATCCGTTATATCTCGGTGAAGGGGTACGTTTTAATCTGAGCCGTTCGCTAGTATTTAATCCCCACGTCGCATCTGGACCGCACGATGCGTACCGGTTCAATGTTTTAATCTCAGTCGTCCACGTCATTTTAACTCCCCCGCCTCGCTCGTGACCACCCGATCGCGATCCAACGGTGGATCTCGATCCGGCGCAGGCGCACAGTGCGCGGGTTTACCGTGAGCCTGGCTCACCGTGGACCCGAGACTGTTTTGGGCTTTAATTTAAATTCCAAAAATGGTTTTAAACTTGTAAAATTCATATCTGGCTCATTTTAACTTCGAAAATTATCATTTCAATTTTAGAAAAATTGTAATTTTATTCTCTACATGTTCATACAATAAAAACAGTATGTTTACTTTGGATATTTCAAGTTTATTTAATAAGGTATTCAAATGCCCTCAGCATAAAATACAAATTTAATTATTTAAATTTCAGAAAAAATTTATATTTATTCATTTCCTGTTAATATAATGAAACCACTAAGTTTTCTCTAAACCCCTCATTTTAAATTAGTTAGAAAACTTAAAATGAGATTATTCACAATTAAAAATCCCTTTTGTAAGGGACCATATTTCATTATAGCTCATTTTAAATTATTCATAAAATGAATTTCAGAAACTTAACAATTTGTTTTCTTTAAACTAAACCAATCAAAACCTATATGCTTGTTGTGTGGTTTTAGATTGTTTAAATTGAATGTTGTATTTATTTCATTTTATTTATATTGGGAAGACTACGACGCCGCCGAGGAGCCGGAATACTTCCCGGAAGTTCCTCCCTCCCCTTACGCTGAACAAGGCAAGTCACCAAACCAAACTTTTGAGCATATTGAACCCACGTTTTATTAAACTATTGCTAAAACACATAGGATATACATGCATTAGTCAAATGAAACCCTTGTAATATATTTATTTAGGATCCCCCCGACCTTGATGTGCAACCCAAGCCATGCTATCTAGCCTAAGCTCCTTGTCACCCTATGATTAGTATTATTAGCTAGTGTCCAATGTATCAACACAATTGCTATAGGATTAAAAATGAGTCGTAGCAACTTGGTTCTACTATATTGTTGGGGGAAAATATCCCATCTTCGGGGTTATTGCCAAAGCAACATGAAGACAGTCAACCAGTTCGAAGATAGTCCGAAGGTCATTTTCGAAGGCAGCTTGGAACCTCGTCAGGAGTTCGAAGACTGGCATTGGTTCGAAGTATGTCTTCGAACTAAAGCCTTCCAGGATCTTTTCTGCCAGCTAAGATGGAAGACTTATCTTCTATCCTATTAGATTAGTCTTTTACCATTTTAGCCCTATTAAGGAAACCGAATAGTTTCCTTAATGTCGGTTGTAATAGAGGGGTAAATAGGTCTTTTCCTTAATGTTTGGGCCTATAAATACCCCCCATTTCACCCTGTAATAGGGACCGATTACAAGTGAATCAATACACACTTTCGAACTATTCTAAGCTATTATCCTTTCGGAGGCTTAGAACAGTTTGCTTCGCAAACACTTCGTTTGTTAGTTTCTTTTCTACAGAAACCTGTTAGCGTAATCTTTTACGCCAACAGTTGGCGCCGTCCGTGGGGAGCTTAGTCCAAAAAACTTCGTTCTCTACCAACCTCTTGCATCATGCCTCCTAAGCGGAGTGCACCTCGCAATCCCACTCGGAGGTCCTCTCGGATCTCCGGAGAGATACCCTTCGACACAGTTGAAGTCGGAGGGTCTTCGACTATCCCTCCACCTCAAACTCCGCAAGGGGCTTTTATCCCTCGAGGATACGAAACCTCTCCACCAACCCCTTCTACACTCCGACCGCCCGGAGCCACTTTGCCACCCTCCATTCCGATCGGAACTGATCATACCAGTTCTCAAGACCCGGAAGGTCCTTCCGGAGGAGATGAAGATAGCCTTGGAGACATGGCCACTCAAATGGCCAATCTTCAAGCCGAGGTAGCGAGGTGGCGACAGGAGGCTGCGAACAGGCTTCGCCCTCAAGCCACCCCAGCTATCCCCGAAGTGCACGAAGACGACGATCTTGACTATCCCGAAGCCCCGGAGAACGCCTCTTACGACGATGAATCTCCGTTGCATCCCGAGCTTCAGAAGGTTCGCTTCGATCCGAGGTTCAAAGCTTCGAAGCTTAACAAGTATGCCGGAGACGAAGATCCCAGTGAGTTTGCACGTTCTTATGCCCTAGCAATTGAGGCTAGTGGCGGGGACAGAGAAACTATGGCAAAGTGCTTCCCGTTAGCCCTCGAAGGAGTGGCGTTGAGATGGTTCTGGTCCTTAAAACCAGGATCAATCACGTCATGGGTACAGTTAAAGAAGAAGTTCATAAGTAACTTCCAGGGTACCTTCGTGCCCCCCATGTCGACTGGAAGCCTTTTCCAAGTGAAACAGCTCCCCGGAGAAACATTGAGGCAGTACTTCAAGCGCTTCGCTCACACGAAGTCGCAAATTCGGGGGCTGTCCACATCTTCGGTGGTTGATGCGGCTCGGGAAGGCGTCAGTCATAAAGGCCTTCTGGATAAATTGCATCGGAAGAGCATCACCACAGTATCACAGTTGATGTCGTACTTCGAGGAGTACTCGAAGTCAGAAGAAGGATGGCTTCGGAGGACTACTGCTACTTCGACAGTGTTGACAGAAGTTAAAGCAGAAGTGAAGACTTCGGCCCCGCCGCAAGAGCCAGTCCCCGAAGTACAACATGATAGAAGAAGAGGGCAAAAGCACCCTCGTTCTGAGGTCTTAAACATTGCACCCCCGCAGAGGTTTGCACCAAGAGCTCCACAGCCTGCAGGGAACAAGTCCAGCGGCTGGAGGCCGCCAGGGAAAACGGCTGGCAAAGGCCAGACCCTTTTTTGCTGTATTCATGGAGAGAACCGAAGCCATGCAACTGACACCTGCAAGGCTATTCTTACCCTTCGGGGAGAATACTTGGAGAGAACTTCGGGTCGAGGTAGTACCGACCGAAGTCCAGCAGCAGCAGTGCGCTCGGAGCCGGTCCAGGCTGTGGCGCGGATAGAAAATCTTGATGCTGCAAGGCATCCTCCGGTGGCCAATGTTATGCCACCTCCGAAGCAAGAAGAAGGGCAAGATAGAGGGAAGAGAGTAGTTCTCCCTATCTCCGGAGGAGGTACCCTCGGAAGCATGTCCAAGAGACAGCGAAGAGAGTACGTCCGAGAAGTAGGCCACATTGGGACTTCGTCATCTGCAGCTGCAATGCCGGAGTGGTCTCATGTTCCAATATCTTTCTCTGCGGAGGATGCAGCTGGTATCAAGTTCCCGCATGCAGATCCATTGGTTATCACTGCTGATATTGCCGGAACTGAAGTCCGAAGGGTGCTAATCGACGGAGGTAGCTCGGCAGATATCATATTTGTACAAGCCTTCGATCAGTTATGCATTTCCCGGAAGCATCTTCTCCCAGCGGCTCGTCCTCTGCAAGGTTTTGCAGGACCTCCGCTAGACGCACTTGGCCAGATAGGCCTGGAAGTAACCTTCGGAGAAGGTTTACTAGCCCGAACTGAAGAAGTTATCTTTGATGTGGTGGATGCCCCGTATGCTTATAATGTTATCTTTGGCCGAGGCATGTTGAATCAGTTCGGAGCTGTGGCGCATCACAATTACTTGTGCATGAAGATGCCCACACAATCAGGAGTTCTGACAGTCTTCGGAGATCAAGCCATAGCTCGGAGAGCAGAATATGGTCATGGTCCTCCTCTTGACCCGAGGCAAGTAAACAGTGTCCAAGAAAATGGAGAAATTTTTTCAGCCTCCTCCGAAGCTTCGAAGAAGTCATTTCCAAGACCAAGTCCCGAAGGAGAGATTGCAACGAAGGTCATTGTCAAAGATGGTAAAGAATACACTTTTCAATTTGGTAAAGATTTACCTCCCGAAGTTGCAACTTCCTTGGAAAAGGTTGTAGGAGAAAATTTGGATGTCTTCGCTTGGTCTGACGAAGATATCACCGGAGTCGATCGGGATATTATTGAGCACAGCTTGCTTGTAAACCCGAAGGCCCGGCCTGTTCGACAAGGGCTCCGGAAGATGTCCGCAGAGAGAGCTGCTTTAGCTAAGGACGAAGTTGAAAAACTGTTGAAGGCTGGGATTATCAGAGAAGTGGCCCATACAGAGTGGTTAGCCAACCCAGTCTTCGTCAGGAAGAAGTCCTCCGGAAAGTGGCGCATGTGCATTGATTTCACATCTTTGAATAAAGCGTGCCCACGTGACCCCTACCCCATGCCCCGAATTGATCAACTAGTTGACTCCACTGCAGGTTCGGAGTTACTAAGCTTTCTCGACGCGTATTCTGGATATCATCAAATATGGTTGAAGCGCGAAGATGAAATCAAGACGAGCTTTGTAACTCCTTCGGGAGTCTTCTGCTATGTAAGAATGCCCTTCGGCCTAAGAAATGCCGGGGCTACTTTTTCAAGATTAGTTGCTAAGGCTCTAGGTCATCAACTAGGTCGCAATGTGGAGGCCTATATGGATGATATTGTAATAAAGAGTGCTTTAAAGCACCAACATAGCCTAGACTTAGCAGAAACATTCAATAGCCTTCGGGCATGTGGGATCCGCCTTAACCCCGAAAAATGTATATTCGGAGCTAAGGCTGGAAAGTTGTTAGGGTACTTAGTTTCAAGCAGGGGAATTGAAGCTAGCCCTACTCAAATAACTGCGCTGCAGAAGATGGCTCCTCCGGAGAATGTAAAGCAAGTGCAAAAGCTGACCGGACGTCTGGCCGCACTTAGCAGGTTTTTATCAAGGTCTGCGGAGAGGAGCTTGCCAATCTTTAAAGCTTTGAAAGGGTCCGAAGATTTTGCATGGACACCGGAGTGTCAGAAAAGCTTCGAAGATATTAAAGATTATCTCAGCAATCTTGCTACACTTACGGTGCCTATTGCGGACGAAACCCTACTTCTGTATCTTGCAGCCACAGGCTCAGCAGTCAGCGCAGTCCTTGTCAGAGAAGCTGATATCAATGGGAAGTTGGTCCAAAATCCTGTCTATTTTGTATCCGAAGCATTGTCAGGAGCGAAGACAAGATACTCCGAACTTGAGAAGTTCGTTTATGCTCTGATAATGGCTTCGAGGAAGCTAAGACATTATTTTTTGGCTCACAATGTAATTGTACCAACTTCGTATCCTTTAGGAGATATGCTCCGAAGCAAAGATTCCACTGGAAGGATTGGAAAGTGGGCAGTAGAGTTAGCACCCTTCGGCATATCTTTCCTGGCAAGGACAGCTATCAAATCTCAAGTCCTAGCAGACTTCGTAGCAGAGTGGACTCCACCTGCGAAGTTGACTCCGGAGAAATCAGATGACGGAGTTTGGACTATCTACTCCGATGGAGCTTTTCAAGCATCCGGAGCAGGCATTGGGGCAGTATTAATGTCTCCGTCAGGTCAAAGAGCAATGTACTCCGCAAGACTCAACTTTAAGTCTACCAATAATATAGCGGAGTACGAAGGAATATTATTGGGACTCCGGAAAGCACGTGCTCTAGGGGCTACCAGGATAATTATAAAAACAGATTCTCAGATAGTAGCAGGGCACGTAGACAAAAGTTTTCAAGTCCGACATCCACAGCTTGCAAAGTACTTGGAAGAAATTCGCAAGATCGAAGCACATTTCAAGGGTATTTCCATTCGGAGTATACCAAGAGCTGAAAACGTGCAAGCGGACATTTTAGCGAAGGCTGCTGCCGGAGCTGTGGATGTACCTGACGAAGCTTTCTATGAGGAGCTCAATATACCTTCGGTGCCACAAGTTGCTTCTGCAGAGATTCTCTGCATTCCTAGTGCAGATTGGAAGGATTCAATCATAGAACTCTTGCAAGGAGGAACAAATTTGCCCGAAGAGCCCCAATTGTCAAGATTAAAGTTCAGAGCAAGAAACTATCAGCTAATCAACGGTATATTATACAAGGCCGGAGTATGTTCCCCTCTACTCCGATGTATATCTCAAGCCGAAGGCCAAGAAATTCTTCGAGAAATTCACGAAGGCCTTTGTGGAAGCCATCTAGCCCCTAGAGCTCTGGCAGGAAAAACACTTCGCCAGGGGCTTTATTGGCCCACAATAACAGCTGATGCGGAGAGCTTGGTCCGCACTTGTCAAGGATGCCAGTGGATGGGTCGACGGAGTCATCGCCCACCAACAGCTCTTCAAGTCATTGCTCCGGTATGGCCTATGGCCAGATGGGGTATGGATCTAATTGGTCCCTTTCCGTTAGCAAAGGGAAATCTGAAATTCGCAGTGGTAGCTATCGAATATTTTCTAAATGGGTCGAAGCAGAGCCCTTAACAGCTATCACTTCGAATAATGTACAGAAATTCTTCTGGAAAAACATTATTTGCAGGTTCGGAGTGCCTAGATATCTCACAGTTGATAATGGAACACAGTTCGACGCAGAACCCTTCAGGAAGTTTTGCGAAGACTTAGGCATTCAACTATGTTTTGCTGCAGTGAGACATCCTCAGTCAAATGGAGCAGTTGAGCGAGCCAATGGAAATATCTTATCAGGACTAAATCGAAGAATAGTAGGATTATCAAAGGGACTGTGGACCGAAGAGCTTCCGAAGATTCTATGGTCCATTCGGACTACGCAAACAAGGTCCACAGGTTTTACTCCGTTCAGACTACTATTCGGAGATGAAGCTATGACTCCAACGGAGCTCAAAGGAGGCTCACTTCGCAGCACCGAACCAGACATCGAAGAAGAAAGACAAGCTTCGTTAGATTTGTCAGAAGAAACAAGGCTTCGAGCTGTAGCCAATTTATCAAAGTATCATCAGCAGACGAAGACTTGGTATGACCCGAAGGTTAAGCTCAGCGAGTTAAGGCCGGGTCATCTTGTTCTACGAAGCATTATAGCACCAGGGAAGTTAGGCAATAAATGGGAAGGTCCATATCTAATTGTCCGCTCGGGGCGCCCTGGTTCATTTAAATTAGCTAATTTAGAAGGTGAAGAGCTAGCACATACTTGGCATGCAGAGCACCTAAAGCGATACTTCGCATAAGGGCTCCTTGTAATTCGCTTGTAATCACCTCTAAATTAATAAAGCATACACCCTGTAGCGTGCCTTCCCCTTGACGCTCCTAGTCTCCCGAGCGGACGCGCTGGGACAGAAGTCGTTCGAGAGGGAAGTGTATTAAGCAGGGCTGTATTTCCGGACTTCGAACCCATAAAGTCGAAGCCTCCGGTGTGGGGGCTGACATAATCCGGAGCCCAGGCCATCGGCTTGTAGGCATCCGTAAAAGAGCCCAAAACCACACTCTGCGGAGTCCAAGCTTCGGCTGGTAGACTTCCGTAAAAAGAGCCGAAGGTGGCCAAAATCTGCGGAGTCCAAGCTTCGGCTGGTAGACTTCCGTAAAAAGAGCCGAAGGTGGCCAAAATCTGCGGAGTCCAAGCTGCAGCTTGTCAGACTTCCGTAAAAAGAGCCGAAGGTGGCCAAAATCTGCGAAGTCCAAGCTCCGGCTGGTAGACTTCTGCAAAAAAGAGCCCAAGTGGCTACAATTTCTACGAAGTCCAAGCTCCGGCTGGTAGACTTCTGCAAAAATAGCCGAAGGTGGCTACAATTTCTGCGAAATCCAAGCTCCGGCTGGTAGATTTCCGCAAAAAACAGCCGAAGTTGGCTAAAGCAAAGCAGCATTTAAGCCATGAGCTTCGAATGATTGTTCATATGCGTCCAAAGTGACAAAATTTTAAGACGTTTAAGTGTCCTGGAAGTTATCTCAATTGATCTCTTTCATGAAATAAACGAAGGTACCAAGTTACCATTCTTCTGGCTACAGATGGTCGAAGACATTTCATAAGATTTCAAAAGGTCTTTAAATAACAGAGGGGCTCCGAACCCCCAAAAAATTGTACTCCGAAGTTTTTTCTTTGCGCATAACCATCTTCGAATACAGTTCGAAGTTGCTTATACCCAAAGAGGGGCTAGTAAATATGGAGACAATTTTAAATCGGCAATCATTATCAAAACAAATGTATTTACAAATTGCATCATGAAAAATTGGTATCTATACCAAGAAGGAATCGGAGACCTCTTCGGTCCCGAGAGCTAGGGGTGGAACGACTAGTTCCAACATCGGAAGTTCTAAGAACTTTACGTTTAACTCTCTTCCTCCCCTTCGAAGCTCTAAAATCCTTCTGTTCTTGTTGAAGCTCGGCCCAAGTTCGAAGCCGCTCGGGGCTTCTCTCCCAGCTTCTAAGATCTTCAGATCTTTTATTTTGGGCTTCACCTTCGTCTTCGGACCAATTAGTGTCTTCAGAAGACGAGGTGTTTGCGTCGCCCTCTTTATCTTCCTCTTTAATATAAGACAATATGTCTTTGATTACTTCGGGCGCAATAACGCCGGAGTCATCTCGAGGGATAAGAAATCGAGGACGCTTATAACTCTTTAGAAGTTCGAAGGTGTTCCACAGTGAGCGAAGTTCGCTGTTAAGCTCTAACACTTCGATATCTTCTATAAGAGGCAAAGCCTAAAAATATGACAAACAAGATTTTCATTGATAAATATTTACAAGCATCAGCTTTACATAATCAAAAAATCCTAAATAATTCTAAACCTGCGGGTTCGGAGGAGGCTGACTGCTCGAAGCTTGGCTCCGAACTTGCTTTTGGCGTTGACCTTCGTCAATCCAAGCCTTGATCGCAGATCGACCTTCGGCTCTCCATGAAGTCTGGAAGGCTCGCCAAGCAACAGCTACACCTTCGGAAGGTTTTAAAAGTCGGTCGTCGTCGAAGATGATGGAGCCCTGTGCGCTCGGAGTGATTGATCGGCCCAAATCCTCGTAGTAGCGAAGTATTCCGAGGGCAGACACTTGTCCGGAGAGTTCTCCATAACGTATGCCTGCCGTCTTCATTTGCTTCGCTGCTCCTTGGATCCTCTTTAGCCGGCGCAGCAGAGTTACATTGTCATCCGAAGGTAGTGATCCAGTAGTACCGAAGTACTCCAAGACACCTAACATTTGTTCAATGACCTCCGAAGCCACCTTCTCCGACTTAACCTTTTCTTCAATAAGCATATCCTTGGCCGAAGTTGTTTCAGCTAAAACTCCGGAGATTCGAGCGTTCTCCGTAGTCAAAGCATTCTTTTGAGTTCGGAGTTGGCCAGCCTCTTCTTGTAGCCTCACAAGTGCGGAGTCCTTCGCAGCATCCTCCGTCCGCAGTCTTTCAATCTCTGCTCGAAGCACAACTCTTTCTGCTTCGAGCTCTTTCCTTGCAGCTTCCAAACTTTGCCTAGCCCTTCGCTCTGCTATTATCACATTGTCCATTTGAGATACTCGACCTTCGGAGAAGTTAAGATTTCTTTGAAGAGTTTCGTTCTCTTCCCGAAGTTGAGCAATTTCGTTTTCATTCGACAAAGCTGCAGCGCGGGCTAAGACTGCTTGCTAAGAAAAAGAAAAACTAGAATAAGAAATTATTCATATATAATTCATTATTTGGTTCGAAGATGCTTTATACCTGATAAGCTGCTCTTTCCACAGCAAGGCTAAGCTCCGAACCCTTCACTCTGCTTAAGCGGGCTACCAGTTCTGTTTCCCCGACTTGGCGACTGGCTTCACCCAAAGGTTTAACCAAAGTCCCAAGTCCGGTTTTTTCCTCCAAAAAAGGAGTTATGAGAGGAATCAGTTTCGAAGCTTTCTGGTCAGCCCTGCTTAGCGAAGGTCCGGAGGTCTCTTCCGAGGCCCTTGGAACTTCAGAAGATGGCCCCCCCTCAGTCGATTCACTTTCGTCCATTGGCTCAGATGAAGTCGATCCTTGAGCTGGGAGGGGCTCGATGTGTCTTTTTCCTCTTCCAGGCCCCGGTAGAGCAACTCCCGGTTGCGGTCCCGAAGTTGTCGAAGGTCTTAGAGTTGTGTCTTCGAGGGATACTTCGACAACAGGAGGCTCTGAAAAACCAAAAATATTACATATTGTATAATTCTGCAAAAATTGATAAGAATTAAGCAAAATTTACCTTCGATATTCTCTGGAATATCAAGCACCGGGCTGATCGGAGGATCATAAGTGTAGTCCTCATCCGAATCAGCCGTTAAATCTTGGGCTACAGGAGCATCGTCCTGAAGAGCCCTCGTTACTTCTTCGAGAATCGAAGCCATAGTGACTTCGACTCCCCCTTCATCCACTGGCACTTCGGCCTGAGTTGTGTCTTCCTGAACTACCGAAGTCATTGGTTGATCAACATTGTCTCCAGACTCCGGTATGTTCGCAGGCACTTCGGCCTCATTCACACCCGTAGGGGCTTCGATTTGTTCTCCCTGGATATCCGGAGCTCTTACTTCTTCGATGTTGACTTGGGGCTCCGGAATACCTGCAGTGTCTTCGATGAGAATACTTCGTTGAGCTGCATCTTCGTCAATTAATCTTACTAGTAAAGTACCTTCGTCTTCTTTAGAGCTAGAAGCCGAAGCTCTTGAGCTCGAAGGTGCGAGGTTTTTTGGCTTCCGAGCCACCTTCTTCGTCGGAGTCCTTGCGGAGCTAGAAGCTCCAGCTTCGGCTACTCTTTTCTTGGGTCCTTTCTCTTGAGGCACCCAGTCCATCAGAGGGGGCGGAGTTAACTCCAACATTCCCCATACTCTGTTAGATCGCTCCCAACTTCCGACTAATTTGATTCGCCATTCCTTTTCTGACGGAGTTGGAGCACCCAAGATCTTCTCCGAAGCCCTTATAATTTGCTCTGAAGTAATAGGGGCTGAAGAAGCTAAAAAAAAAATAATAACTCAAGTTAATCTTACTTCGAAGTAAATATGTATTATGCATGTTGGTTTCGAAGTTACCTGCAGGGCTCGAAGTATAGTTTATCTTGCGAAGACCGCCTTCCGAGTCATCTTCGAAGACGATAGGCCAGTTGGCCATCAACGGAGAAATTTGAAGTCCGATGAACTCTTCGGCTAAGTCCCGCATGCTCAACCTTTTGCTGATTTTCTGAAGCAAGTTGAGGCGAGCTTCGAGTTGACCTTCGTCAGGTTGCACTAGGGCTTCCTTCCGGAACTGGATTTCCTTGAGGGGACCAGCCAGAGGACTACCCACTCCAACTTCAGCATAAAACCACCTCAGAACCCAATCGGTGTACCATCTAGCATTGATGGCCTTGGCAGGAAATTGCAGTGCATATTCATCACGAAGCCTAAAATTAATGCTTCCAAAAGAAACTACCACCTTTTCACCTCCGGAGCCTACGAAGGTCTTCGGCTGACAAGTCGCTCTATGCAACGCAGCGAAGATTTCAGCCCTCCCCTCACAACCTTCGGCTCTCAGTGCCCACTCGAAGATGGCTAGTCTGGCTACAGCATTCGGAGACAGCTGGGGGAGGGTTACGTGAAACAAGTCAAGGACTTCGGCCAAAAAATCTACAGCAGGGAGGCCCAAGCCTGCTTCGAAAAAAGCTTCGAACACTACGACTTCTCCGGGCCTTGGTGATGGGATTGCCTCTTTGCCTGGTTTCCGAACCATTACCCCATTGCTAATCTTACCCCCTGCTGTGATTGCCAAGGACTCTCTTTTGCAAGTCGAAGGTCCCAATTCAAAGGACTGATCCAAATATTTGGTCGATGGAGGGCACAGACCTTGGTCATCGGGGATTTGGGGATTTCTCCCCCCTGCCGCCATGGACATTGCCGCCTGCCTCGAGGATGCCGCCGCCAATGTTGCCGCCGCTGCTGCTGCGGCTGCCTGCTGCCGAGCCAAGGTCGAAGGTGGCGCAGATCCTTTGGTCTTCACCATCGCGATTGTCGGATCAACTTGAGAGAATGGGAACTAGGGCTCAAGAACTCGAAAAGTTAGGGCTCAAGAACTCAAGAACTCAAGAACTCAAAAGGCTTTTGACTGGGAGCGAGCGGTGAAAAGGTAATCGAGTAAGTTCCAGAGTTCTTTATTTATAACCTAAAACTTTCCGTTTGTTACCGTTTGGGCTCCGCCCTTTCGCATTCCCGCCTGTTATTTTCCTCCGAAAATAACGCCTCATATAACTCCGTTAGAACAGGAACTAACGGTTATATTTTCTAAGTCTAAAAAGACTTTCGAACTTCCTGAGTCAGTTCTAAGATAGTTCGAAAAGTAATTACTTTATGACTGATTCGAAGTTCATATCTTCATGTATTTCGGAGATAAAACAAAAATTAATAACCCCTATGATTAGTTATCTTTTCTTTCCGTATACTGCTCTCCTAACGTTACAGGCTGAACGGAGAAGCGTATTCGAGGGGCTACTGTTGGGGGAAAATATCCCATCTTCGGGGTTATTGCCAAAGCAACATGAAGACAGTCAACCAGTTCGAAGATAGTCCGAAGGTCATTTTCGAAGGCAGCTTGGAACCTCGTCAGGAGTTCGAAGACTGGCATTGGTTCGAAGTATGTCTTCGAACTAAAGCCTTCCAGGATCTTTTCTGCCAGCTAAGATGGAAGACTTATCTTCTATCCTATTAGATTAGTCTTTTACCATTTTAGCCCTATTAAGGAAACCGAATAGTTTCCTTAATGTCGGTTGTAATAGAGGGGTAAATAGGTCTTTTCCTTAATGTTTGGGCCTATAAATACCCCCCATTTCACCCTGTAATAGGGACCGATTACAAGTGAATCAATACACACTTTCGAACTATTCTAAGCTATTATCCTTTCGGAGGCTTAGAACAGTTTGCTTCGCAAACACTTCGTTTGTTAGTTTCTTTTCTACAGAAACCTGTTAGCGTAATCTTTTACGCCAACATATATGATCCCCGTTATTCTTATCCTTGGAATTCTGTCGGTGATGGAGTTGTGGTTGTGAGCGAATGCATGGTGGGTTCCGGGTGCAAGCTAGGGCATTGGTCGGTAGCACCCGAGGCACTATAAGGACCGGTCTGCGGGATCCGTTGCAATACACTTCCGTACTAACCACAAGTCTAATGGGTAAGTCCTAACTAAGGTATGGAGTGTTCCAAACCAAGGCCACCACTTGGAGATGGGTCAAGCAGCACCTGCAAGTGGCTTGTACCGATGTGGCGCAAAAGGGGGTGCGACGTTAGCCGGGATGCGGCCCGGTGCGCCGGCGAAACCTAGAGCGGGTGGTTATCGCTTGGAGCATTTCATGCCGAGATTTTGGCACGAGTTCCCATGGTATGGGTCATCTCATTACACTTTGGTGTTTGGGATGAGTGCGTGCCTTGTCGGTACAGTAGTACATCTATGATCAGAGTCATGAATCTTTTCGAAAAGCCGAGCCCATGGTCAAGGGCGGGTTGCGTGACATCCCACAGTTAGTTTACTATTGAAATGATCGTGCATGATGGTTTGACATGTAAGGACTATTGTGCGAGGAGGGAAAACGTACTCCTCGAGTTAGATGGTATTATTGATGTTCATGTTTATTTTTCCGCATGATAAAATTTGACTACACTAAATGCAATAACTGAAAATGTACTTTTCCGCACTTTTAGCCATTACTCTTCCTTTGTTATTATCCTGCATTATTACTTGCATTTGTGGTGGCTTGTTGAGTACTTTTTGTACTCATACCCGTTGGACACACCCTTCAGAGGATGCCTACTACGAAGATGGTCTGGAGTAGCGACCCAGTCAAGCGGAAAGATCTTGAAGAAGGCGTTCGTCATGCAATTTACTTTATTATTGTTTTTATTTAACTCTGATGTAATAATATGGTCTGCGTACCATGAATACTTATCGTATATACGATTGTCGCATGATGAACCTCTTGTATTATTGTTTTTCTTTTAAAATTCAATAATGTTCCAATTTCGATAAATTGGGGCGTCACACCACTCAAATAAGCCGACAAAACCCGGGCATCGAAAGGTTGTCTTGTAGACGTACTCTTTGGCCATGAAAATTTTATTATAACTAGCGTTGCCATCAAGAAAACCTACTACCTTGTGTCATGAAGCATCATTGATCAACATGTCGGCTATCAGCATGAGATATTCATCCTTCGGAGTGGCCTTGTTTAGATCCTTGAAATCAATACAAACTAGTATTTTGCCGCTCCCCTTCTTCTCTACAGGCACAATGTTAGCGACCCATTCAGCATACCTACAGGGCCTAATAAATTCAGCCTTGAGCAATCATTCTACCTCCTCTTTAACTCGGTCATATACGGCCGAATTAAAGTGACGAGGGGGCTGTTTATAAGGCCTAAACCTGGGTTTAATATGTAGTCGATGCTCCACGAGCTTGCGGCTTAGTCTGGGCATCTCGCTATACTCCCATGCGAAACAATCAACGTATGACCGAAGCAATTTTATTACATCTGCCTTCTCATCAGCCTGTAAATGTTGGTTTACAGAAGTTTGTCTTGGAATGCTACCATCGCCTATATCAACTTATTCTAGAGGATCGGCCGAAGCAAGGCCTTGTCCTAACTTTCTACTTCGCTAAAATCTTAAATGGCCTCGGCAATACCGTCTTTAGAAGACTGATATTGCTCTACGCGAGACTTTCACCAGTCAAGATTACATTTACTAGACATGACTACTAATTTAGAAATAGTCATGCTACACCAGCCGACTTTATAGACACGGGTACGAAACATCCCTCGGATATGCTAATGAAGTCGTCATCCGAAATGTCCCTACCTGATAGACACTCTACTTTGTCGTGGATGGCGTCGATGGACACATCGGCCAATGCTACCTAGGCTGAAGTGTCTGCTGGTATGACTTCTACGTCATCATCGACCCACTGTATCAGGCATTGGTGCAAAGTAGAAGGAATACAACAATTCACGTGAATCTAGTCATACCCAAGCAGCACGTTGTAGTTACCTTGCACGTCAACAACGAAGAATGCTTTTGGCAACATCTTGTTACCCACTGTTAACTCCATGGAGAGCACGCCTTTCGCTTCGGAACTCTCGTTGTTGAAGTCGTTGAGCATTAGGTTGGTTTTTTTCAAGTCTTCTTCGCCCCTGCCAATCTTCTTAAAGAGAGAGTAAGGCATTAAGTTGATAGTGGCGCCACCGTCGATGAGCATTCTAGAGATCAACTTCCCATCAATGTGCCCCCTAACGTAGAGAGGCTTTAGGTGACGAGCTGTATCCTCACGTTTCTCGAAAATAGCATCTCGTGGGCCGAGTTTCAACTGAGCGACCTCGACCTTGTCTCATGGTAGGGCAAACTCGGCGGGTATCTTGATGACATTGATGTCCATTGCCTGAGGTGCAGGACCCTCGGAGACAGGCGTGTAGTCGTCGTCAAGCATGTCATTGTCATCGTCGCTCAAAACGGAGACTGGGTTCTTCAAAAATGGCATCTCGCTCATCCTTGGCCTTCTATTCACGCATGTCCTATGATCACAGACGTTGCAGGCATCTTTTCTATGATTTGGACATGCCTAGAGGTGCCCAAGATGGTTGTGTCTTGGTTCCAGGTGCCACCACCTTGCTTCTGTGATTTTTGGCTGAATGGGTGTTACCCGGGTTGGCCTTGTATATTTTATGTTCCACAGGCGTCTCTGTGCCGACCCTGTCGGTCGGAACGGCCTCGTTCGGCCGGTCGGACTGGGCTTCAGAGCTGGCCTCGACCGGACTAAGGGGCTTACCTCCGACGGGATTCGGTGAGGGGGCCTACAAGATTGGGACTTCCTAAGACCCTACTGTTGATAGCAAAAATGGCATTAATGGCTGAGATTATCAAAATATTAAATTTGTGATTTGGGCCAAAAATACACATGTTCAGGGTCAGGTCGAAGCCCTACAGGGCCGAAGGTCCATTGGGCTATGGGCTCCGAAAGCCTCTAGCTAGCCCACAGCCTTCGGCCAGGAAGCCTTTAGAGGACCATGCCACCAAAGCTTCGGCCCAAGGAGGAGGCTTCGATGGGCCTGGCCGAAGCCCACTTCGGCAGAGATAGAGTTGGATGCAATTCCGGCTAGGTTTTTTATCTCTATCCAAGCTAAATTATAGCAGATTGGATCTGAAGTTTGGACCCTATAAATAGAGAGGCGGGGCCAGCTTAGAGAGCCCCCAACACAAATCAAACACAAAGCCCTAGCTTTGATCGCATTTATTGACCTTTACTTTTCTATACCTCTTCGTGGGTTTGATTGGAAGCCCTCCGTCGGCCACTTCGGAATAGTGGTAACCCTTGTTACTTCCCTTGTGAAGTATCCGTTAATCTACGTAATAGATTTCTATCGCCTTGTTACTTCACCTGTGAAGTATCCGCTAATCTGTGTAACAGATTGCTGCCTACGCTACTAGTGCAACACTTAGCAGAATTCGGTCCTCAGGCCGAATTGGTACTTTGAACCCTCTTTGTTGCAGGTTACCACGTTTGGAGCTACTTCATCGGAGGTGTCCGGAGCTGAGAGATTGGTTTTGGAGGTCATCAGGACACCCTTCGGCGAGACTACAGGCTTCGACGACAGGCTTCGCCGGCACACTTCGTCACAACAGGCTTCGCCACGATTGTACTCCGCTCTGGACAAAGTAACACCCGCGCACAGCCCTCGCGTCATTATTCTGTAATTTGTTGTATCGGAGACCTCACACCGAACCCCGCTATTCGGATGTGATCGTCATGTCCAGATCCGTTCGGAGTTCATCTTCGGCCGGATCAGTCCGAACGTCGAAGGCACCCTTTGGCGAGATACTTCGCACCAGACGCCGAAGGTATACTCCGGCGAGCCCTTTGGACCAGACTTCAAAGCAGGCAGGCTCTGACCGGTTTGCTGATTTTATCCTGTTTAATATATTTCTTTTGGCTAATTGGATTATTTTGTGTGATCTGATTGCCTGGCAACTCCACCCCCTTATCACGACTAAGGGTAGTCGGAACGCGACATCGGTGCCGCGTCATGCTTAGGATTATCCCTAAGTATCCGCACACTTTTGGATTGTCGAACTAACCCAAGTGTGGGGGCACGTTTTCGTGTCAACACACTTTTTGGCGACTCCGCTGGGGAAAGCTACACCAACATGACAAGTACGTCTACATCGGCTACCGGTACATCTACATCGACTACTACGTCTACACCGCCGATGGACACAATAGGAGGCGTGGATATCGACAACCGCAACATCTTGACACCTACACTTGAATATATCCCCGTAGAAGACCGAGCAGAGATCGAGGCAAAGTTAAAGGCACTGCAAGACATGATGCTTGGGGGCTACGTTAAGACACGCGCAGGCTTCATCAAGCGTGATATCATCACCACCGACCTCGCTCAGGTCCAGGTAACACCGGTATCGCCTCGTTTACTTCTTTAGAGATTGAGAAAAAAATAGCCGCATCAGTAGATCAAGCCGTTAGCACTTCGCTAGCCAACCATTTAGATTCGGCAGCTAGCTCCCAAGTAGAGGCAACTCTTAGGAGGTTCGGCTTTACTGAGGCCATACCCCCGGTTCCTATTGCTAGTGCACCTCCGGCAAACCACGTGTATGGCAAAACTAACGACAGCACTGGCACAACCATGTCTCCAGCTTCAACACTTATGGCTGAGACTAATCATTACACTTACGGTCAAACTAGCACTACGTACCATGCGCCACCACCTGCACCGGTACCCACACTGCCCGCACCACATGCGCAGCCACCCGGACATGAGCACGTCATGCAGATAGCACGCAGGGAAGAGGCCCATGGCCTACACACCGATATCCCACCATGTGTCGCACCCCCGCACAAGAGGCATGCACAGGAAACATGCCAAGATGACATAGAGGAGCGGGTCTGCGCACTATTTAGGGAATGTGCTGGCTTCATGCCCAAGGGATGGGTTAGGGTCTACTGTAAGCCATACCTCGACCATCTTGATACAATACCCTACCCCCACGGCTATAGAATCCCTGAATTCACTAATTTCGATGGTCAGAGTAGCAAAACTACACTAGAGCATGTTAGTCAATTTTGGCACAATGTGGAGAGGTTAGCGGGATCGATGCCCTAAAAGTTAGGCTATTTTCTCTCTCGCTATCTGGCACCACTTTCACTTGGTTTTCGGCGCTCCCGCCGAACTCCATTTAGATGTGGGACGATTTAGAGCAGAAATTACATGATTACTTCTACACGGGTGAGACAAAACTTAGGCTTTCACATTTGACACTGCTTAAGAAGAAATCTAATGAGAACGCCTTTGAGTACATTAAGCGTTTTAGGGATACTAGAAACCGATGTTTTAGTCTTAATATTTCAGAGAGGGACTTGGCGGAACTAGCTTTTAATGGGTTGTGTTCCGAGATTAAGGAGAGGTTAGATAACCAAAACTTTTTAGAAGTTAGCCAAGTTCTACAGCAGGCTCTGGTCCAGGAAGTCTGAACCAAAGATAAAAAGTTTATTAAGACGTTTAACAAGCCTAGGGCTGAAATCCACATCATGGAACGCTCTAACGAGGAGGAGTCAGAAGAGGAGGATTCAGCCGACATGTAAGCGGCCGAATGGGTTTGGAACGCTAAGAATAAACCTGTCACTTGCTCCGAGTTATGGCTGTCTCCCACAAGGAATTGACCTAGTGAGGTCAAGTACTCATTTGATATAACCAAGTGTGATAAAATATTTGATTTTCTCTTAAAAAGTCAGCTTCTTAGGTTACCTAAGGGTCAAGTCATTCCATCTGTCGATGAGTTAAAGAAGCATCCGTACTGTAAGTGGCATGATTCACATTCACATAATACTAACGACTGCAATGTTTTTCGACGGCAGATCCAATCGGCCATAGAAGAAGGATGATTGAAGATAGACCATAATCCAAAGATGAAGCTGGATAAGGATCCTTTTCCCGTCAACGCCGTCGACCTCGGTGAGAAGAACGTGTTGATTCGGCCAGAATAGGCCGAGTCGGCTAAGGGGAAGGATGTAATTATTGGAGAACCACACACTCGCACGCTCATACCGAAGAACCCCGAAGTAGGAGTGTGGAAACAGAACATTGACACCCCCACGGCTAAGGCTCACAAGGGGCCAAAGGTAACATATAACATACTGTTGAACAAGCATCGAAGAAGGGCCAGGGAAGCAGGCCCCGCACTAAGAAGCTAGGGCAGCCGAAGGATCCAAGATTTGCGGAGGGCAACTTCGGACCGAAGCAGCCGAGCCCTTCGCACAACAGTTTTAGGCCACAGTGGCCTGGCGCCCCGCTCGTCGGCTTGGAGCCTCAGTGGCCAAACCCCCCGTGCGGTGGCTTCGAACCTCAGTGGCCGAACCCCCTATACGACTTCGGCCCCCAATGGCCGAATGAGGAGCCATGCTGAATAGCGTGGGCCTCATGGCTCTAGAAGTGATGAGTCATTGTCAACGATAGTCAAAGAGGACTGAAGAAGAGAAGAGATCTGCTGTTTTATGGGCCGCGTGTGACTCAGGTACACGGGCAGCGAGCGACTGTCGGGCAGAGGAGGCTGCGAAGTCGGGCTGGCCCAATCCGGGTGCATGGGCCAGAAGCAGTAGAAGACCCACTAGGCTGTTGACCAGGATTGACTCAGGTACACGGGCGGTGAGTGATTGCCGGGCTGAGAGAGCTGCGGAATCGGGCCGGCCCAATCCGGGTACCTGGTGCAAAGTCGGTGGAGGCTTTGTCAGTTTCGGCGCAAAACTGACGACCGTCGATCTTGTATCCGACTGTCCAGAAGAGAAGCCGTAGTCGCTACGAAAACTTAGCTTCCGGATAAGTCATCTGTAACTCTAGGCCCACAGTCAGTCTGTCGTGTCTGTAAAAATACCTAAGGGCAGTAGAGTCTTTTCCTTTATTTTTGAGTCTGTAAAAACCCTAAGGGGCAGGTAGAATATTCCTAGTGTTGGGCTGCCTATAAATAGGACCCCAACCCCTAGGGTTTGGACTACCCTTTTGCTGAAAATCAATACTACTCCTTTGGGTCACTTTGTTTCTTGCATTCTCTCTCTCCCCTGTTCATGCGTGGGTCACCAGGCAACAAGCCTTGTTCTTCCTGAAGTTTTTAAGTGACTTTCTGTTGTCTGGGAGAGCTTTTAATCTGGCTGTTTTTGCTTGTGCGAAGCATTTTTGTGCACTGCAGTTCATTCTCTGTGCGTGCGATCAATTTATTTGGAACAGAAGCTTCTCTGTTGTATGTGTTCTTCGTGAGAAGTAGTACTAGTTCTTGCTGTTGCAAGTAGTACTACTACTCTGTAGCAAGTAGTACTACTTTCCTGTAGCTACAGTATGCTAGTACTTTAGCCTTGCTTTTCCTGTGTTGCTTTTTGATCGAGTTGGCAGGGTCAAAGTCCCTTTTCTTGTGTGAAGTCCAACTCTGTGTGGCAGACTTCGAATCTGCAAGCTTCGAATCTGCAGGCTTCGAATCAGCAGACTTCGAATCAGCAGACTTCGAATCTGCAAGCTTCGAATCTGCAGACTTCGAATCTGCAAGCTTCGAACCTGCAGACTTCGAATCAGCAGGCTTCGAATCAGCAGACTTCGAATCAGCAGACTTCGAATCTGCAAGCTTCGAATCTGCAGACTTCGAATCTGCAAGCTTCGAACCTGCAGGCTTCGAATCAGCAGACTTCGAATCAGCAGACTTCGAATCTGCAAGCTTCGAATCTACAGACTTCGAATCTGCAAGCTTCGAACCTGCAGACTTCGAATCAGCAGACTTCGAATCTGCAAGCTTCGAATCTGCAAGCTTCGAATCTGCATACTTCGAATCTGCATACTTCGAATCTGCAACCTTCGAATCTGCATACTTCGAATCTGCATACTTCGAATCTGCAACCTTCGAATCTGCATACTTCGAATCTGCATACTTCGAATCTGCATACTTCGAATCTGCATACTTCGAATCTGCAACCTCCGAATCTGCAACCTCAGAATCTGCAACCTCCGAATCTGCAACCTCAGAATCTGCAACCTCAGAATCTGCAACCTCAGAATCTGCAACCTCAGAATCTGCAACCTCAGAATCAGCAAACTTCGAATCTGCAGACTTAGTCAATCTGTTCTCGCGTTGCTGTTTAGTTTTTTCTTTTTAAAATGCGTTGGGTTTTGGGAGCAGGCCATTGATTCGAAAGAATTTTTAGGCGCCCATTCACCCCCCCTCTGGTCGCTACTTTCGGTCCTACACCGAACTCCACACCATTTTGGACGAACTCTCCGATGGGAGGCTTCGACCAACACTGGCCGAACGTACCTCCGGCATGGCGGGATCCTTCACTGGTATGGTCT
The DNA here is from genome assembly GCA_019279435.1 of Zizania palustris. NCBI lineage: Eukaryota > Viridiplantae > Streptophyta > Magnoliopsida > Poales > Poaceae > Zizania > Zizania palustris. Next base: position 4,467,039 of record JAAALK010000286.1, on the reverse strand, counting down.
GAGGCGCCGTCGACTCTGCCGAACCCCCCTCCGGGCAACGGGTTTGGCTCACAGTGGGCGAGGCCACTAGAGCCGCCGATGCCTCCATCGTACCACTGGGCGGGAACCCCGTGGGCTCTATACGTATCCGGGTTGGGGTACCCTCCGCAACCTAACACTATGCCTTGTTTTCCTTCGGAATATTATGGATGGCAGGGACAAACAGACGCAGCGGAGAGGGCATCGTCCATAGACTATTCGTGGTTCCTTCGAATCGGGCCATGTAGAGTGAAGCCGAAGGGTGTGGGAAGGTGGAGACCGAAGTCAGGGAGTCCGAAGCTATCACGATCAGGGTGGGGTCTCAGGAGGTCCCAATCCCGAAGGATTCATCGTTGGAGTCTGACAGAGGTGAGTCCCGTACTTCGGTCGGAGTCCGCACTGAAGCTGGGTTCGATCGGCCGGGCGAGGCCGATTTGACTACCGGGGTTCACAGCAAAGGCCCCTCCGAACACAGGGTGTACAGGGCCGAAGGGCGCAATACCACTTCGGCCAGAGTTGATAGAAGCCGAACAGTAGCACCTGGCACCAAGCCGCAACCATCTTGGGCACCTCCAGGCATGTCCAAATCACAGAAAAGATGCCTACAACGACTACGGGCACAAGATATGCGCGAGAAGGAAGCCGAGGACGAGCACGACGCCGTCATCGAGGAGATCCGCCCTCGGCCAGCTACAAGACAGGTATGGAGGGAGAAGCTGGTTGAGACGGCCAACCTGGCTCCTAGTCCAAGCGATGATGATGATGACATGCTCGACGACGATTACTCGCCCATCTCCGAGGGGCCCACGCCCCAGGCGATGGACATCAACATCGTCATGCTGCCCGCCGAGTTCGCCCTGCCACAGGATGAGGCTGAGGTCGCTCAATTAAACCTCGGCCCACGCAACACCATCTTCGAGAAGCCTGAGGACTTGGCTCACCATCTGAAGCCTCTCTACGTTAGAGGTCACATCGATGGAAAGCCAATTTCCTGAATGCTCGTCGATGGCGGCACCACTGTTAACTTGATGCCTTACTCGTTATTGAAGAAACTTGGCAGGGACGAGAATGACCTGAATAAGACCAACTTGATGCTCAACGGCTTCAACAACGAGAGCTCTGAGGCCAAGGGCATACTCTCCATGGAGTTGACGGTGGGCAACAAGACATTGCCAACAGCATTCTTCATCGTCGATGTACAAGGTAACTACAGCGTACTACTTGGGCGCGACTGGATTCATGCGAATTGCTGCATCCCTTCTACTCTACACCAGTGCCTGATACAGTGGGATGGCGATGAGGTAGAGGTCATTCCTGCGGATACTTTGGCCCAAGTAGCATTGGTCGATGTATCGATCGACACCGTCCATAACAAAGTAGAGTATTTGTCAGGTAGAGATCTTTCAGATTACGATTTTGTTAGTGTATCTGGAGGATGTTTTGTACCATTGTCTGTAAAGCCGGCTGGAGTAGCACGACTATTTTTGTATTAATAGTCATGTCTAGCAAGAGTAATCTAGATTGGCTAAAGTCTCACGTGGAGCAATATCGGTCTAACAAAGACGATATTGCCGAGGCCATCGGGGACTTTAGCGAAGTAGAGAAATTAGGACAAGGTTTTGTGTCGGCTGATACCTTGGAGGAAGTTGACATAGGTAATGGTAGCGTCCCAAGGCCAACTTTTGTAAACCAACATTTACAGCTTGATGAAAAGGCTGAAGTAATAGAGTTACTTCGGTCGTATGTCCATTGTTTTGCGTGGGAGTATAGTGAGATGCTAGGACTAAGCCGCGAGCTCGTGGAGCATCGGCTACCTATCAAGTCTGGATTTAGGCCTTATAAGCAGCCTCCTCGCCGCTTTAACTCGGCCATCTATGACCGAGTTAAAGAAGAAGTAGAGCGACTACTCAAGGCTGAATTTATTAGGCCATGCAGGTACGTGGAATGGGTTGCTAACATTGTGCCTATAGAGAAGAAAGGGAGAGGCAAGATACGGGTATGCATTGATTTCAGAGATCTGAACATGCTAATCAACGATGCATCAGGACACAAAGTAATGAGTTTTCTTGATGGTAATGCTGGTAATAATCAAATCTTTATGGCCGAAGAGGAGGTCTACAAGACTGCCTTTCGATGCCCTGGTTTTGTCGGTTTGTTCGAGTGGGTCATCATGACTTTTGGTTTGAAGAATGTTGGCGCCACATATCAGCGCGCTATGAACTTAATCTTTCATGACTTGCTAGGGGTTATGTTAGAAGTTTACATCGATGATGTTGTAGTCAAATTGGACGCTATGGGAAACCATTTAGCCGATTTGAAGGTTGCTTTTGAGAGAATGCGACAGTATGGTTTGAAGATAAACCCGCTCAAGTGTGATTTTGATGTGTCGGTGGGTAAGTTCATAGGGTTCATGATCCACGAGAGAGTCATAGAAATTTATCCTAAGAGGTTGGAGAAGATTAGAAACATTGCAGCGCCGACATGCAAAAGGGATGTACAGAAGTTGCTAGGCAAGTTGAACTATTTGCGTCGCTTTATATCCAACTTGTCCGGCAAGATTGATGCCTTTGTCCCCATACTCCGGCTAAAAAACGAAGTCGAGTTCACTTGGGGGCAAGCCAGCAAAGTGCTTTTGAGAAGATCAAGGAGTGCTTGTCATCACCGCCTGTGGTGAGAGCACCCAAAGCTGGGATTCTGTTTCGGCTATACATCGCTGCTGAAGATAGCGCGATTGGGGCCGTGCTAACCCAGGAGGTAGAGGGAAAAGAGTACATCATCACATTCTTGAGCCGCCGCCTGCTGGACGCCGAAACCAGGTACGCATTTGTGGAACAATTGTGTTTATCACTTTACTACGCGTGCACCAAATTGTGCCATTATCTTCTCCCCACTACATGTGTTGTCGTTTGCCAAACCGATGTTATAAAGCACATGTTACAGAAGTCGATTCTAAGTGGAAGAATCAGAAAATGGGTTACGCGTTGATTGAGTACGATTTGGCCTACGAACCCCCTTAGAGCGATAAAGGCCAAATCGTAGCCAACTTTATAGTTGATCACCACATAGATGTCAGCTGGAGTGACGATATTGCTCTAGTTGAGGTAGTGCCATGGAAACTTTATTTTGATGGTTCGGCTTGCAAGAGTGGCCAAGGTATCGGAGCGGTTCTCATATCACCTAATGGAATGCACTTTGAACCTTCGGCCCGTCTAGAATTTTCTTCCACTAATAACCAAGCCGAATACGAAACCTTATTGCTAGGTCTTGAATTACTAGAATCTGTAGGTGCTAGGCATGTCCACGCATATGGTGATTCTTTGTTAGTAGTGCAACAAGTAGCCAAAAGTGCTCAATGCTTTAACAGCTTGCTGAATAGTTACTTGGACAAATGTCTAGACATAGTTGCTGCTTTTGATGACTTCAAAATATCTCATGTGTCAAGAGAAGCCAATTCAGTCACCAATGATTTAGCTCAGCAAGCATCCGATTACCAAGTCAGGAGAGGAAAATTTTCTATATTGGAGAAGCCGATGCTTGGTCTCACTGCTGAAGCCAGTAACGGTTGGCAGGCACACCCTCCGGGTCGAACCCCTCTAGCCGTCAAAGGCCACTGCGCACCAAGGTCCCTGGACCAGAGTACGCTACCAACAGAGAGACCTGGCACGCCGGAGTCCATAGGACGAAGCCTCCCGCACGGAGAAGGCTCCCCGGAGTCCGAACCCTCCGGAGGGCTTTGGCCCAGTACACTCCGAACGGCCAGCCCGGCCAAGCTTCGGCAGGAGTAGGAATGGCTCGGGGGGCACCCCGAAGTCAGTAATTTAGAAATTTTTTAGAAGGTGAGCCAGCGAGACCCTATGAAACCTATAAGGGTGATTGGAGAATCCCAATCGTCCAGTATTTGAGAGACCCTAGTCGAAGGGTTGATCGGAAGGTTCGGCGACAAGCATTCAAATTCGTGTTGATAGACGACACATTGTACCACTGAACCATCGATGGAGTACTATTGAAGTGTTTAGACCACGAACAATCCCAGGTAGCCACGGGAGAAGTCCATGAAGGACTTTGCGGCACTCATCAGTCGGCCCAGAAAATGAGTTGGATGCTCAAAAGAGCAGGTTTTTATTGGCCGACTATGACTGAAGATTGTTTCAAGTACTATAGAGGGTGTGAAGCATGTCAGAAGTTTGGCAATATTCAGTTGGTGCCTTCCTCATCTCTCAATCCTATTATCAAGCCATGGCCGTTTTGAGGTTGGGGTTTAGACTTCATCGGCCAGATTCACCCTCCTTCCTCAAAAGGGCATCGGTTCGTGTTGATGGCGACGAATTACTTCACTAAGTGGACCGATGCCGTACCTCTCAAGAACATGAATCACAATGAGGTACGTGATTTTATCTTGAAGCACATAATACATAGATTTGGCATTCCTCAAACTCTTACTACGGACCAAGGTAGTTCATTTGTTTCTAGAGAAGTGAGGGACTTCGCCGAATATTATGGTATTAAGTTGATAAACTCTTCACCTTACTATGCTAAGGCCAATGGTCAGGCCGAGTCTAGTAATAAAACTGTGATTAAGAAGAAAATTGAAAAGTTTCCTAAAAGGTGGCATGAAGTGCTTTCCGAGGTGCTATGGGCTTGTAGAATAACAAAGCACGGTGCTACCAAAGTCAGTCCATATGAGTTTGTATATGGACAAGAAGCCATTCTGCTTGTGGAGGTAGATCTTTGGTCCCTAAGAGTGTTAAAGCAAAATGGCTTATCGGTCAACGAGTATGAAACTCTTTTGAAGGATAATCTAGAAGAAGTGACCGATAAGAGACTAAGGGCTTTAGAAGCCATAGAAGTAGACAAGAGGAGAGTAGCTAAAGCCTACAATAAGAAGGTTAAACCAAAATCGTTTCAAGTAGGAGATTTGGTTTGGAAGACGATTTTACCCTTAGGCACGAAGAGTCCCAAATTTGGTAAATGGTCACCTAGTTGGGAAGGAGCTTTTAAGGTAGCCAAAATCGCTCCTAGCAACGCATACATATTAGAATCTCTGCAAGGAGAGCGGTTTCGAAGAGCTTTGAATGGTAGATACTTGAAAAGGTATTTCCCAAGCGTGTGGCAAACAGCGTAAAAGGTGTCGAAAAGCCGATATGGGCAGTATCGTCTTCAGCTCGTTATGCTTTTAGTTCAGTCAGTTCACTAAAAGGCAGGGGGCATGTGTTGATAGCAAAAAATGACATTAATGGCTGAGATTATCAAAATATTAATTTTGTGATTTGGGCCAAAAATACACATGTCCAGGGTCAGGCCGAAGCCCTACAGGGTCGAAGGTCCATTGGGCTATGGGCTCCGAAAGCCTCTAGCTAGCCCATGGCCTTCGGCCAGGAAGCCTTTGGAGGCCCATGCCACCGAAGCTTCGACCCGAGGAGCAGGCTTCGACGGGCCTGGCCGAAGCCCACTTCGGTAGAGATAGAGTTGGATGCAATTCTGGCTGAGTTTTTTATCTCTATCCAAGCTGAATTATAGTAGATTGGATCTGAAGTTTGGCCCCTATAAATAGAGAGGTGAGGCCAGCTTAGAGAGCCCCCCCAACACAAATCAAACACAAAGCCCTAGCTTTGATCGCATTTACTTACCTTTACTTTTTTGTACCTCTTCGTGGGTTTGCTTGGAAGCCCTCCGCCGTCCACTTCGGAACAGTGGTAACCCTTGTTACTTCACTTGTGAAGTATCCGTTAATCTACGTAATAGATTGCTATCGCCTTGTTACTTCGCTTGTGAAGTATTCGCTAATCTGCGTAACAGATTGCTACATCTGCTACTAGTGCAACACTTAGCAGAATTCGGTCCTCAGGCCGAATTGGTACTTCGAACCCTCTTTGTTGCAGGTTCCCACGTTCAGAGCTACTTCGTTGGAGGTGTCCGGAGCTGAGAGATCGGTTTCGGAGGTCGTGAGGACACCCTTCGGCGAGACTACAGGCTTTGACGACAGGCTTCGCCAGCACACTTCATCACAATAGGATTCGCCATGATCGTACTCCGCTCTGGAAGAAGATACGCCCGTGCGCGGCCCTCGTGTCATTAATCTGTAATTTGTTGTATCGGAGACCTCACACCGAACCCCGCTGTTCGGATGTGATCATCGTGTCCAGATCCGTTCGGAGTTCATCTTCGGCCGGATCAGTCCGAACACCGAAGGCACCCTTCGGCGAGATACTTCACACCAGACGCCGAAGGTATACTTCGGCGACCCCTTCGCACCATACTTCGAAGCAGGTAGACTCCGACCGGTTTGCTGATTTTATCCTGTTTAATATATTTCTTTCGGCTAATTGGATTATTTTGTGTGATCTGATTGCATTGCGACTCCACCCCCCTTATCATGACTAAGGGTAGTCAAAACGTGACGTCGGTGTTGCGTCATGCTTAGGCTTATCCCTAAGTATCCGCACACTTTTGGATCGTCGAATTGACCCAAGTGCGGGGGCACGTTTTCGTGTCAACACCTACCTTGACTGTGATGGCTTTGGACTCCCTCTCCTTCGCCTCCTCGCGCCTATCTCCCTTGGCTCCATCCTGTGCGAGTCGATTTGGAGGTACTACGGACAGCCTGTGGAAGATGTCCCCCTTTGTCACGTCTGTTTGTCCCTGCCAATTATAATACTCCGAAGGAAAACAAGAGGCAATGTTATACTGCAAAGGGTACTCTGGGGGCGAGGTATGGGTTGGATCCCATGGGGTTCCTGCCTAGTTGTATGGCGGAGGCATTGGTAGCTCTAGAGGCTTCACCAACAATGGACCAAACCCATTTCCTAGAGGGGGGTTCGGCCATGTCGAAGGTATTTTGGACCATATTAGCGAAGGGTCCTACCAGGCCGGAGGTATGTTCGGTCATTGTGGGTTGAAGCCTCCTACCGGAGGGTTCGCCTAGAGCAGAGTTGAGTTCGGCCATTGGGGCCTGAGCTCATTGTGCGAACGGTTCAGCCATTGGGGGCCGAACTCGTTGTGCGGAGGCGTCAGCTATTAGGGTCTGAACCCATTGTGCGAAGGGTTCAGCAACTGGGGTTCGAACTCACTATGCGGAGGGTTCGGCCATTGGGGTCCGAGGCCACCCTCTGACTGCCTTGGCCTTTTCGGTTGTCTTAGCTTTTTTGGACGGGGGGCCGTTTCCTTCGTTTTTTGGTGTTTGTTCAACAACATCTAGTATGTCAACTTTGGTTTCTTCCGAGCCCTAGCTGAAGGCGATGTGTTGACATTCCTTTTCCATACTCCTACTTCAAGGTTCTTTGGCACGAGTGTGCGTGTGCGTGATTCTCCAATAATGACCGCGTTCCCCTTAGTTGACTCGGCCTGTTCTGGCCGAATCAGTACTTTCTTCTTGTCGAGGTCGATGGTGTTCACGGGAAAGGGGTCTTTGTCCAGCTTCATCTTTGGTTAGGGGTTTATTTTTAATCATCCATCTTCTATGGCCGATTGAACCTGCCGATGAAAAACAATGCAGTCATTAGTATAATGAGAATGTGAGTCATGCCACTTACAGTAGGGGCGTTTCTTTAGCTCGTCGGTGGATGGAATGACCTGGCCTTTAGGCAATCTGAGAAGCTGGTTCTTCAAGAGGAAATCAAATATTTTATCGCACTTCGTTATATCAAATGATTATTTGACTTCGCTAGGGCGACTCTTAGTGGGAGGCGACCGTAACTCAGAACAAGTGATGGGTTTGCTCTTAGCATTCCAAAACCATTCGGTTGCATACATGTTAGTCGAATCTTCCTCTTCCTCTGATTCTTCTTCGTCAGAGTGTTCCATGATATGGACTTCGGCCCTAGGCTTGTTAAACGTTTTAATAAACTTTTTATCTTTGGCTCGGCCTTCTTGGACTAGAGCCTCCTGTAAAACATGTCTAACTTCTAAAAAGTTTTGGTTGTCTAGCCTTTCTTTAATTTCAGAACGTAACCCGTTGAAAGCTAGATCTGTCAAATCTCTCTATGAAATGTTGAGACTAAAACATCGGTTTCTAGTATCTCTAAAGCACTTGACGTACTTAGAGACACTCTCGCTAGATTTTTATTTTACCGATGTCAAGTGTGAAAGTCTAAGTTCTATTTCACCCGTATAAAAATAGTCATGGAACTTTTGTTCCAATTCGGCCCATGTTTGGATAGAGTTCGGCGGGAGTGCCGAAAACCAAGTAAAAGCAGTGTCGGATAGTGAGAGAGAAAATAGTCTAAGTTTTAAAGCGTCCGACCCACTAGCTTCTCCACACTGTGCTAAGAACTGGCTGACATGATCTTGTGTGATTTTGTTACCCTCACCATCGAACTTGGTGAATTTAGGGACTCTATAGCCGCAAGGGTATGGTATAGTGTCGAAATGGTCGGGGTAGGGCTTCCGGTAAACCCTAGCCCATCCCCTAGCCACGAAGCCAGTGCACTCCCTAAACAGTGCATGGATCCGCTCCTCAATGTCATCCTATCCTCCTACCTGCGTGTGTCTC
>JAAALK010000286.1:4381976-4458433 GCA_019279435.1 Zizania palustris | reverse complement strand
ACCCGAAGGCCCGGCCTGTTCGACAACGACTCCGGAAGATGTCCGCAGAGAGAGCTGCTCTAGCTAAGGACGAAGTTGAAAAACTGTTGAAGGCTGGGATTATCAGAGAAGTGGCTCACACAGAATGGTTAGCCAACCCAGTCTTCGTCAGGAAGAAGTCTTCCGGGAAGTGGCGCATGTGCATTGATTTCACATCCTTGAATAAAGCATGCCCACGTGACCCCTACCCCATGCCCCGAATTGATCAACTGGTTGACTCCACCGCAGGTTCGGAGTTATTAAGCTTCCTTGACGCATATTCTGGTTATCATCAAATATGGTTGAAGCGCGAAGATGAAATCAAGACAAGCTTTGTAACTCCTTCGGGAGTCTTCTGCTATGTAAGAATGCCCTTCGGCCTAAGAAATGCCGGGGCTACTTTTTCAAGATTAGTTGCTAAGGCTCTAGGTCATCAACTAGGTCGCAATGTAGAGGCCTATATGGATGATATTGTAATAAAGAGTGCCTTAAAGCACCAACATAGCCTAGACTTAGCAGAAACATTCAATAGCCTTCGGGCATGTGGGATCCGTCTTAACCCCGAAAAATGTATATTCGGAGCTAAGGCTGGAAAGTTGTTAGGGTATTTAGTTTCAAGCAGGGGAATTGAAGCTAGCCCTACTCAAATAACTGCGCTGCAGAAGATGGCTCCTCCGGAGAATTTAAAGCAAGTGCAAAAGCTGACTGGACGTCTGGCCGCACTTAGCAGGTTTTTATCAAGGTCTGTGGAGAGGAGCTTGCCAATATTCAAAGCTTTGAAAGGGTCCGAAGATTTTGCATGGACACCGGAGTGTCAGAGAAGCTTCGAAGATATTAAAGATTATCTCAGTAATCTTGCTACACTCACGGTGCCTATTGCGGACGAAACCCTACTCCTGTATCTTGCAGCTACAGGTTCAGCTGTCAGCGCAGTCCTTGTCAGAGAAGTTAATTTCAATGGGAAGTTGGTCCAAAATCCTGTCTATTTTGTATCCGAAGCATTGTCAGGAGCGAAGACAAGATACTCCGAACTTGAGAAGTTCGTTTATGCTCTGATAATGGCTTCGAGGAAGCTAAGGCATTATTTTTTGGCTCACAATGTAATTGTACCAACTTCGTATCCCTTAGGAGATATGCTCCGAAGCAAAGATTCCACTAGAAGGATTGGAAAGTGGGCAGTCGAGCTAGCACCCTTCGGCATATCTTCCTTGGCAAGGACAGCTATCAAATCCCAAGTCCTAGCAGACTTCGTAGCAGAGTGGACTCCACCTGCGAATTTGACTCCGGAGAAATCAAATGACGGAGTTTGTACTGTTTACTCCGATGGGGCTTTCCAAGCATCCGGAGCAGGCATTGGGGCAGTGTTGATTTCACCGTCAGGGCAAAGAGCAATGTACTCCGCAAGACTCAACTTTAAGTCTACCAATAATATAGCGGAGTACGAAGGGATTTTATTGGGACTCCGGAAAGCACGTGCTCTAGGGGCTACAAGAATAATTATAAAGACAGATTCTCAGATAGTAGCAGGGCACGTAGACAAAAGTTTTCAAGTTCGGCATCCACAGCTTGCCAAGTACTTAGAAGAAATTCGCAAGATCGAAGCACACTTCAAGGGTATTTCCATTCGGAGTATACCAAGAGCTGAAAACGTGCAAGCGGACATTTTAGCGAAGGCTGCAGCCGGAGCTGTGGATGTGCCTGAAGAAGCTTTCTATGAAGAGCTCAATATACCTTCGGTGCCACAAATTACCTCTGCGGAGATTCTTTGCATTCCTAGTGCAGATTGGAAAGATTCGATCATAAAACTCTTGCAAGGAGGAACAAATTTGCCCGAAGAGCCCCAGTTGTCAAGATTAAAGCTCAGAGCAAGAAACTATCAGTTAATCAACGGTATATTATACAAGGCCGGAGTATGTTCCCCTCTACTCCGATGTATATCTCAAGCCGAAGGCCAAGAAATTCTTCGAGAAATTCACGATGGCCTTTGTGGAAGCCATTTAGCCCCTAGAGCTCTGGCAGGAAAAACACTTCGCCAGGGGCTTTATTGGCCCACAATAACAGCTGATGCGGAGAGCTTGGTCCGCACTTGTCAAGGATGCCAGTGGATGGGTCGACGGAGTCATCGCCCATCAACAGCTCTTCAAGTCATTGCTCCGGTATGGCCCATGGCCAGATGGGGTATGGATCTAATTGGTCCCTTTCCGTTAGCAAAGGGAAATTTGAAGTTCGCAGTGGTAGCTATTGAATATTTTTCTAAGTGGGTGGAAGCAGAGCCCTTAATAGCTATCACTTCGAATAATGTACAAAAATTCTTCTGGAAGAACATTATTTGCCGGTTCGGAGTTCCTAGATACCTCACAGTTGATAATGGAACACAGTTCGACGCAGAACCCTTCAGGAAGTTTTGCGAAGACCTAGGCATTCAGCTTTGTTTTGCTGCAGTGAGGCATCCTCAGTCAAATGGAGCCGTAGAGCGAGCCAACGGAAATATTTTATCAGGGCTAAATCGAAGAATAGTAGGATTAGCAAAGGGACTGTGGACCGAAGAGCTTCCGAAGATTCTATGGTCCATTCGGACTACGCAAACAAGGTCCACAGGTTTTACTCCGTTCAGACTACTATTCGGAGATGAAGCTATGACTCCAACGGAGCTCAAAGGGGGATCATTTCGCAGCACCGAACCGGACATTGAAGAAGAAAGACAAGCTTCGTTAGATTTGTCAGAAGAAACAAGACTTCGGGCTGTAGCTAATTTATCAAAGTATCATCAGCAGACGAAGACTTGGTATGACCCGAAGGTTAAACTCAACGAGTTAAGGCCGGGTCATCTTGTTCTACGAAGCATTATAGCACCAGGGAAGTTAGGCAATAAATGGGAAGGTCCATATCTAATTGTCCGCTCAGGGCGTCCTGGTTCATTTAAATTAGCTAATTTAGAAGGTGAAGAGTTAGCACATACTTGGCATGCGGAGCACCTAAAGCGATACTTCGCATAAGGGCTCCTTGTAATTCGCTTGTAATCACCTCTAAATTAATAAAGCATATGACCCTGATAGTTGCCTTCCCCTCATAGACTTCCAGCTTCCGAGTGGACGCACTGGAACCGCAGGGTCGACCGAGAGGGAAGTGTCATTAAGCTGGGTTGTATTTTCGGACTTCGAACCCATAAAGTTCGAAGCCTCCGACGTGGGGGCTGACATAATCTGGAGCCCAGGCCACTGGCTTGTAGGCATCCGTAAAAGAGCCCAAAACCACACTCTACGGAGTCCAAGCCATTGGCTGGTATACTTCCGTAAAAAGAGCCGAAGGTGGCCAAAATCTACGGAGTCCAAGCTGCAGCTTGCAGACTTCCGTAAAAAGAGCCGAAGGTGGCCAAAATCTGCGAAGTCCAAGCCATTGGCTGGTAGACTTCTGCAAAAAAAAGCCGAAGGTGGCTAAATTATACGGAGTCCAAGCCATTGGCTGGTAGACATCCGTAAAAAGAGTCCAAAGAGACCATTGCAAACTCCGAACCATTGGTTCGTCAGAGATCGCAAAAAACAAGCCGAAGGTGGCTAAAGCAAAACAGCATTTGAGCCATGAGCTTCGAATGTCTGTTAACATAGTCCAAAGTGACAAATTTCTTAAGACACTAAAGTGTCCTGAAAGTTATCTCAATTGATTTCTTTCGTAAAATAAAGGTACTAAGTTACCATTCTTCTGACTGCAAAAAGTTGAAGACATTTCATAAGATTTCAAAAAGATCTTTAAATGATAGAGGGGCTCCGAACCCCCAAAAAATTGTACTCCGAAGTTTTTTCTTTGCGCATAACCATCTTTGAATACATTTCGAAGTTGCTTATACCCAAAGAGGGGCTAGTAAATATGGAGACAATTTTAAATCGGCATTCATTATTGAAATAAATGTGTTTACAGATTACACTATGAAAAATTGGTATCTATACCAAGAAGGAATCGGAGACCTCTTCGGTCCCGAGAGCTAGGGGTGGAACGACTAGTTCCAACGTCGGAAGTCCTAAGAACTTTACGTTTAACTCTCTTCCTCCCCTTCAAAGCTCTAAAATCCTTCTGCTCTTGTTGAAGCTCGGCCCAAGTTCGAAGCCGCTCGGGGCTCCTTTCCCAGCTTCTAAGATCTTCAGATCTTTTATTTCGAGCTTCACCTTCGTCTTCAGACCAATTAGTGTCTTCAGAAGACGAGGTGTTTGCGTCAACCTCTTTATCTTCCTCTTTAATATAAGACAATACGTCTTTGATTACTTCGGGCGCAATTACGCCGGAGTCATCTCGAGGAATAAGAAATCGAGGACGCTTATAACTCTTTAGAAGTTCGAAGGTGTTCCACAATGAGCGAAGTTCGTTGTTAAGCTCTAACACTTCGATATCTTCCATAAGAGGCAAAGCCTAAAAATATGACAAACAAGACTTTCATTGATAAATATTTACAAGCATGAGCTTTACATAATCAAAAAATCCTAAATAATTCCTAAACCTACGGGTTTGGAGGAGGCTGACTGCTCGAAGCTTGGCTCCGAACTTGCTTCTGGCGTTGGCCTTCATCGATCCAAGCCTTGATCGCAGAACGACCTTCGGCTCTCCATGAGGTTTGAAAGGCTCGCCAGGCGGCAGTCACGCCTTCGGAAGGATTCAAAAGTCACTCGTCGTCGAAGGTAATGGAGCCCTCTGCGCTCGGAGTGATTGTTCGGCCCAAATCCTCGTAGTAACGAAGTAATCCGAGGGCAGACACTTGTCCGGAGAGTTCTCCATAACGCATGCCTGCCGTCTTCATTTGCTTCGCTGCTCCTTGGATCCTTTTTAACCGGCGCAGCAGAGTCACGTTGTCATCCAAAGGAAGTGATCCAGTAGTACCGAAGTACTCCAGAACACCTAGCATCTGTTCGATGACCTCCGTAGCCACCTTCTCCGACTTGAGTTTTTCTTCAATTAGTGCATCCTTGCTCGAAGTCGTTTCTGCCAAAACTCCGGAAATCCTAGCATTCTCCGTAATTAGATCTTTCTTCTGGTTTAGGAGTTGGCTAGCTTCCTCTTGGAGCCTTACAAGTTCGGACCCAGCACTAGCATGCTCCAACCGCATCTTTTCAATTTCAGCCCGAAGAACAATTCTTTCTGCTTCGAACTCCTTATTAACAGCCTCCAAGCCCTGTCTGGCCCTACGCTCCGCCGAAATCACATTATCCATTTGAAGTACTCTAGCTTCGGAGAAAGATAAGTTGCGTTTAAGAGCTTCATTTTCTTCCCGAAGCTGAGCAATTTCATTTTCGTTCGATAAAGCTGCAGCGCGGGCCAAGACCGCTTGCTAAGAAGAGAAAAAACTGAAGTAAGAAATTATTCATTTATAATTTGCTGCTGGTTCGAAGATGTACTTCGAACCCAATATAATTCGCTAAAAGATATTGGTTCGAAGGTGCTCCGAACCTGGTAGGCTGCTCGTTCCAAAGCAACGTTGAGCTCCGAATTCTTCGTCTTGCTTAATTTTGCTACCAGCTCTGTCTCCCCAACTTCCCGACTCACTCGACCTAAAGGTTTGGGCAAAGTCTGAAGCCCTTTTCTTTGCTCCAAAAAAGGAGTTAAAAGAGGGAGCAGAGTCAAAGCCTTTTGGTCTTCCCTGCTTGGCGAAGCTCCGGAGTGTTCTCCTGAGGTCCTTGGAATTTCCGAAGATGGCCCCCCTTCAGTTGATTCACTTTCATCTGTTGACTCAGACGAAGTTGATCCTTGAGTAGGGAGAGGCTCTATGTGTCTTTAACCCCTTCCAGGCCCCTGTTGAGTAACCTCCGGGTGTGGCTCCGAAGTTGTCGAAGGCCTTTGAATTGTGTCTTCGTGATGTACTTCTACAGCAGGAGGCTCTGCAAAAACAAAAATATTATACATTGTATAATTTTGCAGAAAATGATAAAGAATTATGTGAAATTTACCTTCGACATTCTGTGGGAGATCGAGCACTGGACTGCTCGGAGGATCGAAGGTGAAGTCATCATCTGAATCCACAGTTAACAATGTTAGAAAAATCGGTGATCGGTAACTGATCGGTCGACCACCGAGTAAGGATTAATCGGTTAATCGGAGGATTAACTGAATTAATCGGTCGATTAATAGTTAAATAATATATTATTTAGGTTTAACTATACATAGATAAATATTGCAATTACTTAAACTCTGTCTATAGCCGTTATTTCCTATCTTTTTTTCTCTGGTTGGTATTATTTAACTATACATGTATTGTACTTGAGTACTTGTGCATTGGAAGTGCAAAAGTCATATGGCCCACGTGTCAGGAGAGATAAACAGGAAGTGCAAAGGTCATGTGGAGAGATTAGCGTGCCTCTGACTTCCCTGCTTCTTCTCCCGATGCAGCCTCCTCACTTCTCAGCCTCTCCTTCTACACTCTCTTCCAGTCTTCCTCTCTTCTGAAGAAATGGTGAGAGTCCAGTGTAGATCCAATAGTGGCAGCGGCATTGCAGTCCTGACGAGGCGGCGACGTGTTCTGATGCGGCGGCGGCAGTGCGGTCCAGATGAAGCGGCGGTGCGGTCCAGATGAAGCGGCGGCGCGGTCCAGATGCAGCGGCGGCGCGATCCAGATGCGGCAGCGGCGCGGTCGAGATGCGACAGCGTGGATCCAAGCGATGAGGCGGCGTGGATCCGTTGGCGGCGGCGCAGATCTGACTCCAACTGCGTGGATCTGGCGGTGGCGACGCTCCAATCCAAACAGCGATTAATCGGTGGAGGGGCGATTAATCGGGTTGACCGCCGATTAATCGGTTTGACCAGCCGATTAATCGGCCCTCCGATTATTTGACTGATTATGCAGTAAATTAACTGCAGAGCTGCCGAGCACCGATTAATCGGCCGATTAATCGGCTAATCGGCCGATTTTTTCATCACTGACAGTTAAATTTTCTGCTGTCGGAGTATCTCCATGAGCAGTCCTCCCTTCCTCCACAACTGAAGTTGTAGGAACTTCAACTTCATCTTCGCCCATAGAGGCTTCGATTTGCTCTTCTTGAGTATCCGGAGCTCTCACTTCTTCAATGTTAGCTTGGGGCTCCGGCATACCTACAGTATCTTCAATGTGAATATTTCGTTGAGCTGCATCTTCATCAATCAATCTCACTAATAATATACCTTCATCTTCTTTAGAACCAGAGATTGAGGTTCTTGAGCTCGAAGGCGCAGGATTCGAATGTGCGAGATTTTTTGGCTTCCGAGCCACCTTCTTCACCGGAGTCCTTGCGGAGCTCGAAGCTCCGGCTTCAGCCATTCTTTTCTTGGGTCCTTTCTCCAGAGGCACCCAGTCCATCAGAGGGGGCGGAGTCAACTCCAACATTCCCCATACTTTGTTAAACCTTTCCCAACTCCCGACCAATTTAATTCGCCATTCTTTTTCAGTCGGAGTTGGGGCACCCAAAATCTTCTCCGAAGCCCTTACAATTTGCTCTGAAGTAATAGGGGCTGAAGAAGCTAAAAAATAATTCAAGTTAGTCTTTCTTTGAAGTAAATATGTACAATGCATGTTGGTTTCGAAGTTACCTGCAGGGCTCGAAGTAAAGTTGATCTTGCGAAGACCGCCTTCCGAATCATCCTCGAAGACGATAGGCCAGTTGGCCATCAGCGGAGGAATTTGCAGTCCGAGGAATTCTTCGGCTAAGTCCCGCATGCTTAACCTTCGGCTAATTTTCTGAAGCAGGTTAAGACGAGCTTCGAGCTGGCCTTCGTTGGGCTGCACTAAGGCTTCTTTCCGGAATTGAATTTCTTTAAGGGGCCCAGCCAGAGGACTGCTCGCTCCAACTTCGGCATAGAACCATCTCAGAACCCAATCAGTGTACCATCTAGCATTGATGGCCTTGGCAGGAAACTGAAGGGCATATTCGTCCCGAAGCCCAAAGTTGATAGAGCCGAAGGATACTACCACTTTTTCACCTCCTGAGCCTACGAAGGTCTTCGGCTGGCAAGTTGCTCTATGAAGTGCAGCGAAGATTTCTGCCCTCCCCTCACAACCTTCGGCTCTCAGCGCCCATTCGAAGATAGCTAGCCTAGCTACTGCATTCGGAGATAATTGGGGGAGGGTTACATGAAACAGATCCAATACCTCCGCCAGGAAGTCCACAGCAGGAAGGCCCAAGCCAGCTTCGAAGAAAGCTTCGAATACTACTACTTCTCCGGGTCTTGGTGATGGAATCGATTCTTTGCCCGGCTTCCGAATCATAACTCCATTACTAATTTTCCCCCCCCCCCCCGCTGTGATTGCCAAAGACTCTCTCTTGCAGGTAGAAGGCCCTAACTCAAAAGATTGATCCAAATACTTGGTCGATGGCGGGCACAGACCTTGGTCATCGGCGATTTGGGGATTTCTCCCCCCTGCCGCCATGGATGTCGCCGCCGGCATCGGAGGTGCCGCCGCCAACGCTGCCGCCGCTGCTGCTGCGGCCGCCTGCTACCGAGCCAAGGCCGACGGAGGTGCAGATCCCTTAGTCTTCACCATCGCGATCGCCGGATTGCTCTGAGGAAATGGAGGCTAGGGCTCAAGAACTCAAAGGGCTAAAAAGTTTTTGATTGCTAGAATGCGGTGAAAAGGTAACCGGGTAACTTCTAGGCCCTCTATTTATAGCCTAGACTTCACTTTCTTACCGTTAATCCATGTCGTTTCGCATTCCTGCCGTTACTTCTTTTACGAAATTAACGCCTGCTACAGTTTCCGTTGGAAACAGAAACTTAACGGCTATTTTCTCTAAGTCTAAAAGACTTTCGAACTTCTTGAGTCGGTTCTAAGATAGTTCGAAAAGTAATTACCTTAAGACTGATTCGAAGCTCATATCTTCATGCATTTCGGAGATAAAATAAAAACCAATAACCCCTATGTTTGGTTATCTTTTCCTTCCGTATACTGCTCTCCTAACGTTACAGGTCAAACGGAGAAGCATATTCGAGGGGCTACTGTTGGGGGAAAATATCTCATCTTCGGGGTTATTGCCGAAGCAACATAAAGGCAGTCAGCTGGTTCGAAGGTTCCCCGAAGATCATCTTCGAAGATACCCGGAATCAAGTTCGAAGTACGAAGATAGGCATTGGTTCGGAGTACATCTTCGAACTAAAGCCCTCCAAGATCTTTTCTGCCAGCTAAGATGGAAGACTTATCTTCTTTCTCATTAGATTAGTCTTTTACCATTTTAGCCCTATTAAGGGAACCGAATAGTTTCCACTATGACGGTTGTAATAGAGGGGTAAATAGTCTTTTCCTTAATGTTTGGGCCTATAAATACCCCCCATTTCACCCTGTAATAGGGACTGAATACAAGTTATTCAATACACACTTTCGAACTATTCTAAGTTATTATCCTTTCGGAGGCTTAGAACAGTTTGCTTCACAAACACTTCGTTTGTTAGTTTCTTTTCTACAGAAACCTGTTAGCGTAATCTTTTACGCCAACAAAATATTTTCCCCCAACAAAACCCACGAAGGTTGTGCAGAAAGGTAAATAAAAGTAAAGTACGGTTCAAGGCTAGGGCTTTGTGGTTGATTATGTTGGGGGGTCTAATGAACTGGCCTCGCCCCTATATTTATAGGGGCTAGTCATCTTATCTCTAAATTTAATCTGGTAGGATTCAGCCTAATCAAGTTTAGGGATAAAAACAACCAGAATCAGACTCAAACTCTATCTCCTGGAGCCAGCCCGAAGTGGGCCTTCGGCAGGCCTACTGAAGCCTGCTCCTCGGGCTGAAGCTTCAGCGAGGCAGGCCTCCGAAGGGCCTTCGGGCCGAAGCTAACAGGCCGCTAAAAAGGCTTCTGAATCCCAACATTCGATGGGCCTTCGGCCCTATAAGGCTTCAGCCTAATCCAAGACTTGTGTATTTTTGGCCCAAATTACCAAAATTGATATTTTAACAATCTTGACCATTAATGCCATTTTTTGCTATCAACTCAAACCCAGCACAAACACCAAAGCTTGAGTGACACACATCAATAATCCCTTTGGGTGGAAAGAAGAAACAGAGAGGGACCGTACAAAAATACATGTAGAGATAGTTAGAGGGTGAAGGGGGGATAGAGCAAGGCACCCCCACCTAAGAGCACGGTGTCGATGATGACGGTGGGCAGCGGTGTGGGGGACCGGGCCGGTAGCAGCTCAAGGGTGTGGGGATCTGGCAGTCGTCGACGAGGGGAGCGGGGAAGCTGGCGGCCACCGATGAGGGAAGTGGGAGAAGGCGATGCGGGGGGTTGCGGGAGAGATGGCAACGCGGGTGGGGAAGCGGGGGAGTCTGTGAGATGGGAGAGGAAGGAGGGTGAGTTAGGTTTTTGACTAAGAACCACATTTCAATTTTTGTTTAGTCGCATTGGCCAAATGTTTTGGCGAACGAGCAAAAATAGTTTTTAATGGTACAAACACACTTAACTAACTAAAAATAGTAGACAGATTCAGAAAAATACAAAAAAATATTTGATAATTTATGTTGTATTTTACATATAAACAAAGTTTTAAATTCAAACAAATATCTAATCATCGATTTTCTTCGAAACATAACTCATTCCTTCTCTAAAACCTAATTAGTCCTTGGAGAATCTCTCGTTTCTTAACATACTACATGACAAATTTCTCTAAATATTTTTAAATTTTTATCACAGCATCTACGTATTATATCATAACACCATGACATGTCTTGTCTTTTTTAGACTTCACTTGATTTTTTAGGATTAAAAACCATTAAGTTCCATGTTCACGATCAAGTGTTGCAACATAGATTTTTAATAATGTCTCTCAATTTATTGGATAAGAACTAAAACTGGACTCAAAAAACATGAATATGATTTTGTTATACATTCTTGTTCATTAGTTCACGCACTCGTAGTTCAAATTTCACATATTTCAATTTAAATCCTAGAAACACACTTAATTACTTAAAAATAGTAAACTTACCGAGAAAAATAAAAACAATTACATTAGATAATTTGTGTTTTATTGTTATTGTAAAAAATTTTCGAGTTCAAACGAGAATTTAACTATCGATTTTCTTTGAAACCTAACTAATTCCTTCTCAAAACCTAATTAGTCATAGGAGAATCTATGTTTATTAACATACTACATGAAAGATTTGTATAAATATTTTTCAATTTTTATCACAGCATCTCGGTATCATATCATAACATCATGACAAGTCTCGTATTTTTGAGACTTCAGTTGATATTTTTAGAATAAAAAAACCATTAACCTCCAAGTTATCGATCAAGTATCGTAACCTAGATTTTTCATAATGTCTTTAAATTTATTGTATAAGAACTAAAAATGTACTCAAAACATGAAAATGATTTTTCTATAAATTTCTGATGATTATTTCATGCACTAGTATTTCAAAATTCACCTATTTCAATTTAAATCCTAGAAACACACTTAATTACTTAAAAATAGTAAACTTACCCAAAAAAATACCAAATTTTTACATTAGATAATTTATGTTGTATATTGATTGTAATATAATTTTCAAGTTCAAACGAGGATTTAACCATTGATTTGCTTTGAATCCTAACTCAATCCTTCTCATAAACCTAAATAGTCATTCAAGAATCTCTGTTTCTTAACATCCTACATGAAATATTTGTCTAAATTTTTTAAATTTTTATCACAGCATCTACACATCATATCATAACACCATGACAAGTCTCGTATTTTTTAGACTTCAGTTGATTGTTTTAGAATTATAAAACCATTAAGATCCATGTTGCCGATCAAGTGTTGCAACATAGATTTTTAATAATATCTTTAAATTTATTGGATAAGAACTAAAAATGTACTCAAAACATGAATATGATTTTTATATAAATTTTTGTTGATTATTTTAGGCACTTGTAGTTCAAAATTCACCTATTTCAATTTAAATGCTAAAAACATGCTTAATTACTTAAAAATAGTAAACTTACACAGAAAAATTCCAAATTTTTACATTAGATAATTTATATTGTATTTTGATTGTCAAAAAGTTTCAAGTTCAAACGATAATTTAACCATCGATTTGCTTTGAAACCTAACTCATTCCTTCTAAAAAACCTAATTAGTCATAGGAGAATCTTTGTTTCTTAACATCCTACATGAAAGATTTGTAGAAACATTTTAAAATTTTTATCACAGTATCTAATTAACATATCATAACACCATGCCAAGTCTCGCATTTTTTAGACTTCAGTTGATTTTTTAGAATTAAAAAACCATTAAGCTCTGTGTTGACGATGAAGTGTTGCAACCTAGATTTTTCGTAATATCTTTCGATATATTGGATAAGAACTTAAAATGTACTCAAAAATATGAATATGATTTTCTATAAATTTGTGTTGATTATTTCAGGCACTTTTAGTTCAAAATTCACCTATTTCAATTTAAATCCTAGAAACACACTTAATTACTTAAAAGTAGTAAACTTATCCAGAAATATACCAAATTTTTACATTATATAGTTTATGTTATAGTTTGATTATAAAAAACATTTCAAGTTCAAACAAGAATTTAACCATTGATTTTCTTTGAAACCTAACTCATTCTTTGTCAAAAACCTAATTAGTCTTCATATAACAAATACAGCTTCCTGCAATCTTCAATCAACAAACCTTGTGTAGTCTAGTGGAAAATCTGTTGCCTTCTAACTAGGAGCAGTCTGGTTCGACTCTAGCTTGGAGCATTTTGTTATTTATTTATTTTCATTTTGTTGCTAAAGATCAACAACTTATGCAATGACAAAAATGATTTAATTAACACATTATACATCCATGACAATATTATTGTTTTGCGACCAACAATTTTATTGTATCCCAAGGGATAAAAAGTGTGGTAGTACCTACCTAATATAGGCAACGTAATAATAATTTGTTGCTAAAGATCAAAAACTTATGCAACGAAAAATATAATTCAGTTTGTTTATGAATGACATGCCACGACACCTTTAATAGGGACAAGCTACAGTCTCTCCTTTACTTGTGCCTTCAAATGTATCATCAACATATTTCTTGAAACGTTCTTGCCACTCAGAGGTTGACTTATCCATTCGTATCCAACTCCGGTCATGACGCGACATCTTATCTCTGAAAAAGTGATGTCACATTCAATTATTTCTCACACACAATTAACACCAAACCCAGCTGAGCATGCATGAATAGAAGAGATTGACATTATATAAACGTTTAGGATCACTAACCGAGCAGATAGGATCATTGGCCCCAATGATGGAGGAGATTGCTGGAGGCACGCAGCACGGTTGGAGTCGAGGCTGCAAGGGTGGGTGCACACGGTGCGGAGTGGCAGCGGTGGAGGCAGCAGAGAGGAGAGGTGGAGGCATACAGCTAGGGCATCGGGAGACGGTAAGGGATTGGGCTGAAGTGCGAGGCGTGGAGGTGTGCAGCACGGCGCAGGGAGGAGGGCAATATTTGGCGGTTTGGGAATTTTTTAATACTCCATATAACAAACACTACTCACTGGACACCTCAATCAATAAACCGTACGTAGCCTAGTGTAAAATCTGTTACCTTCTAACCACGAGCACCAAGCACCTGGGTTCGACTCTACCATGGTGTATTTTTTTCTTTTTTTTTCAATGCTCACAAACAATGCAATTCACAACATACTAAAATTTTGTTGCTAAAGATCAACAACTTATGCAACAATTATACATGCCTAGCAACATTATTGTTTTGCCACCAACAATTTCATTGTATCCCAATGGATAAAATGTGTGGTAGTGCCTACCTAATATAGGCAATGTAATAATATTTGGTTGCTAAAGATCAAAAACTTATGCAACGAAAATTATAATTCACGCAACACATTATACTTGTTGATAGTTTATAATGTCTTGCAATGATCATCGAAAACGTTGCAACAACGCCTACATATTGCAACCAAATATCAAATTTTCACAATCTGCCTATATCATGGTGATAACCACAACCACTTGTGACCAAATTATATGTGGTTGCAAAATCATCTTTTTATTGCCACGATTTTAATGGGAATCACCATGTAAATATAATCATGGCAACATTGTCCACTATTGCAACCAAAACTGAGAACTGTGGTAATAACACTTACATACTGCAGCCACATATCAAAATTTCACAAGCCGGTTATATCATGGCGACAACCACAACCACTTGGGACCAAATTATATGTGGTGGCAACATCATCTTTTTATTGCCATGATTTTCATGGTAATCACAATGCAAATATAATCGTTGCAACATTGTCCACTATTGCAACCAAAACTGAGAAATGTGGCAATAACACCTATGTATTGCAACCAAATTGGTGTCGTTGTCGGGTGGACTGTGACTAAAGGGTGAAAATCTAGTAGTGAAACAACGTGTGGTCCACGGTGAACCGAGTTCACGGCGAACCAAGGTATTGTGCGCGTGCACCAGAGCGATCAGGGCCCTCGGATCTGCATCCAACAGCCCGAATCACAGTGGGGCGCATGGGAGTTTTTAAATGAAACGGATGACCACGATTAGATTGTAGCGAAGGGGTACGTGTGGACGGCTGGGATTAAAACAGACCGAAGCGGTATGATCCAATGGTTATGATCCAAGCGAGGCACTTAAGTGAAATCCAATGGCTAGGATTACCAAATATCGGTTCGTAGATGACGGAGAAATCCAATGGCCAGGATTACCAGATATCAGTTCGTAGATGACGGAAGGCCCAGATTAAACCTACCAGCGATTTAATGTAAACCGCTCGCCACATAAACAATGGTCCAGATTGAATCCGACACGCATGAGAGGGATCCGACACGGGGGCCTTCTTCTCTAGCGATGGTAGTGGGCAGTGATGGAGCCGGCGGTGACGGCGATGGCCTAGGGCCTAATCAAAGTGCAAAAATGGAAAGGGAATAGAACGGGGATGAGTTTGGTATCGGCGATGGGGTTGAAGACGACGGAGTGTGGCCGACGACGAGCGAGGCAGTGGCGATGCTTCGGGTTGATGGTAGGGTGGGCGCTCCGATGGTCGGCGGTGCCAATGGAGACGATGCCGATGAAGAGGGAGTGATGGATATCATGGCGGTGATGATAGCGTGGTTGGCGGTGGTCTCTAGCGATGGCGATCGACGGCTGGAGCGCTAGTAGAGGTGGTGGCGCAGAAAAGTAGTGCGAACACTCGAGATGGTAGGGATTCGGGTGTTCCTAGGATGCCTGGACGTAGTGGGTTGCAGGGGATTAAATAGGACTCACTGTCAGTAAGGATGGAAGGTGATCGAAGGGGAAACTTATGGTTTCCAAAAATGCGTCGGTGAGCTTCCTTGTGCACGGATTCATTGAACTAGGATGGGATTGTGTCGGGTAAACGGGGAAAAGTGATCCCCGGATATTGGGGAGCGAGATGTTGGCATCAATTTCAGGGATTGGGTACGACGATGGCGAGATTGGGGACCTAGGGTTCTAGTGGCGGGGATTTGCGGGGATTCCTTCGGGGAAGAAGGGTCTGACAGTTGAGCTTGGGCTATCAGCGTATGTGGGTGCGGGAGCGGCAACTGTTGGCGCCGACGCGTGGGCCCGAGCGTTCAGTGAGAGAAGCCAAGGTGTGGGCGCGCACGTGGGAAGGAGGGGGGATGACGAGTGGGGTCCTCATGTCAGTGGGAGATGAGGTTGGATAGGGCTGACCCGAGAAGAGAATGGAGGAGGGCAGCCCACTCGGAAAATAAATTCTTTTTTCTCAATTAAAATATTTTCAGAATTTTATTTGTATTTTCTATGCTGGTTGCAAAGATCCTAAAAATTTGTAAAAATTCCTAAAATTTTGTTTTTACTTGGAGAACTTAATAAAAATTTCCCAACTCAAATCTTGGATTATTTCTTATGGTTTTTATTTATTTGTCCTCTTTTATGTTCAAACTTAATTAAATTCTTCTTTTTATTCCCAAAAAATTTATTTACCTTGTTTTAATTCTTTATTATTTCAAACACTTATTATTCAAACTCAAGTTCTTTATTTAGAATTTTTATTTTTTTCTTCAATTTATTTATTTTGAAAAATTATGGTGTTAAAATCTTGCAAACAGACCATTTTGACGAGGTAAACCATGGAAGCAGATGAACTTACTACTTTAGATACATCAACTACAGAGGTAGAGTGGCTATGTGAACTATCGATGAACTTGCGTGTGGTTGAAATGTTGGGACATGTGGAAGCTCGCTAGCCAGCAATTTCAAAACTTTCACCCCCCTTACCCTGGAACCATGTACGTGAGGGATCATGAATCGTTACCTTCTAATGCGAGACGCGCTAGTGCAGTGGAAGAAGATGTTGGGAAAGCGTGTCCTCGCTTATCCTCATCTCGCTCTGCCCGTTCCTCGACAATCCAATCGACAAATACCGGTGATGTCCTCATGAAGAAGATCATGAGCACCGCTATTCGAGCAGCGTCTCTATGTAGTCCACACGTACAGGGATGAGATTGATCTCACGCCAGCGTGCTAGCACCGATCGTAAGAACTGGGAGAAAATTCGATCTCAACTCTTTAGATCCATATGATAGAGGAGAAGTGTGGAGGCTAGGGTTTATATCTGATCTAATCAGCAATTTATCTATCTCTATCCATGACCTCCTCCCTTTATATAGAGCTAGGACCCTAGGCCCAAATCAACATTAAGGCCCAACAGATCTAATCTGTTTCGTTCGCCTTAGAACTTTTGATCCTCGATCAGAACTTCCGATATGGACTCTCGGTCTACAAACCATAAATTATCGAAACATCCGATACCCCTATTGGAACTTCCAATCGCCTCTATTGAAACTTTCGATTCCAAATTAGAACTTCTAGTTTTAACTCTGTCTCTAAATCAAAAATAATCAAAACTTCCGATTCCAAATTAGAACTTCTAATTTTAGCTCTCGGTTTCTCAAACCATAAATTATCGGAACATCTGATACAATACCAGAACTTTTGATTTGATCACTCAGTTTCTAATTTAGAAAATGTTGGACCGGAAACGGCGACCTCTGTGGACTTCAGCTTGCTAAAGAGCTCGTCACAGGTTAATGTGTCATAACCTGTGGACTCCTCAATGCTGGATATCTTTACTTCCCATATGCTATGGTCAAGAGCATAGAGAAGCTTGATAGCCCTATCATGGTCACTGTAAGCAAGCGTCCCGTTGGACCGCAAGTTACTCACTATCGCGTCAAAGCGAGAAAACATGGCATCTATAGATTCACCAGGTGCCTGCACAAACAGCTGATACTGTTGATTGTATGTGCTTTGGCGCCTGACCTTAATCTGAGTAGAGCCCTCATGAAAGACAGTGAGCGTTGTCCAAATCTCCCTAGCAGTCCTAAGGTGCTGCACCCTATCGAACTCACTTCTACTCAAACCGATGAACAGTATATTTCTTGCCTTGGAATTGGCATTATACTAATCCTTCTCAGTCTGAGAGGTGCGAGTCTCAGGGATGGAGTATTGTGAGTCCACAATCTCCCAAATTGCATTTCCTTGGCTTAACAAGTAAGCCTCCATGCGCACCTTCCAGTATGCGAAATCTGTCCCATCGAACAGAGGAATTTTACTGCCTCTATCCATGTCGCCAACAGATCACAAAACCAGTTAAGGTCAACTGGTGATCTTAACCCGCTCTGATACCAATTGTTGGACCGGAAACGGCGACCAGAGGGGGGGTGAATGGGAGCTTTTAAAATTTCGGGCTAAAAACTAGCCTTCGGTTTCAGGTCTGTCTTCTGCGGAACAGGCTTCGAACACTACCTTCGAAGGTCTGGTTCGGAGGTACTTCGACACCTTCGAACACAGGCTTCAGAGGAGCAAAAGTTCGAAGCCAAGAAGACTTCGCTCCACTTACAACCCTCGAAAATCTACTCTGCTAAGTCAGTGCAGGCTCCGCACACAGGGTGCTACGAGCAGGCTTCGCACTTCACCCTTCGCAAGAGTGGACACCCTTCTGAGGACTTCGACCAAGTACTTGGCAGCAGCAACTGGTGCTGGGCTTCGTACACGAAGGTCTACACGCACACAACCGGACTATACTAAGGGCTTCGACACAAGAAGCAAAACGGGCCTCTGTTAGGGCTACGCTAGTAAGCAGCGAGGTCTCGCCTCCTGTTACACAGAGCGAACGCACACTGACAAAACACACTTCGCACAAAAACAACCTTCGCCTCAACAGGCTTCGGTGCACTACAACAGGCGAGGTATGTAACGCGAGCTCAAGCAAAAAGCACAGGAAGAAGGGCTTCGCCGCTTGAACAAGGAACACAAAATAGATTGAACTCTGGATGAAATACAACGAAGTGTGTGGCTACAGGAGCTCAACAGTAAATGCTCAAAGTGTTAAATGTTACCTACCGAGCCCCCATATTTATAGCCCACAGTTCACCCAAAGGAAATGACTACTTTACCCCTAGGGTTTACAAAAGATTTGACACTACAGAACTAAGGGGTACAAAAGGTAGTCCACCTTTATTCTGGAGGCTTCTCTGTCAGCTTTGCAGAGGGGACAGTGTCAGCCTTTTACAGAACAGACAGTGTCAGCCTTCGCAGTCTTTTGACCTTCTGGAATCCTCCCTTCGCACGCGAGGGTGCGGTAGCTTCGGTGAGAAGCCTGAAGCCAGATGGCCTTCGCTTCACCGAAGTCAGTCTCCGATACACTGACGGTTTTGAGCCGAAGCCGTCAAAGCCCCTTGAGCCTTCGCACCAACACCTCCGGAGTGGACCACCACGGCTTCGCAGCTTCACCCAACTCGAACTCCCTCAGTCCGTGTACCGAAGCCATGCAAGCCGAAGCACCACAAGTCAACCTTGCTCCGGAGCTAGCCTCGCTCCGAAGCCTTCCTCCCTCCGAACCCCCACCTTCGGAGTACCACCCTTCGAAGTCCCTCCTTCGTCCAAGGCCTCCGCATGAAGCATTCCATGAGCACTTCGTCGCAGTGTCTCTCCCCGAGCACACTCCACGACGAGCCTCACCCGGACCATGCCTTCGATGCACCTCGACTTCTGAGACCTTCGTCGGGTACCTTCGAATGTCTCCCTCCGGAGCACACTTCGAACCCTTGCCTCCGCAGAGGACTTGTTCCAACCAACTCCGAAGTCACTCCATTCGGAGTAGCTTCGAAGTGCCTCACCTCCGAGGACTTTGTCTCGGAGTACCTTCAGCCGGAGCCACGCTCCACACTCTCTGCCTTCACCTGGCACGTCTCGACCCGAGGACCGACCCGGACCACCTTCGCAGCCACCGTGACGGAGCTCCCCACTCCCCTGGCATCAAGCCTCCCGCTTGACCCAGGTTCACCTGCTGCGAACCTTGTCCGTCACCTCCGAAGTCCCTGCGCACCACCGACAAGCAAACCAGTGTATCCAGTACTCCGGAGACCTCTCCGGGTTAGCAACCTCCGGTACACATTCCGGTGTACCGCCCAAAGTACCGAAGCTCCTTCGGTACAAACCCAATCATTTCGTACTGTCGGACCCCTCCGACACGCACACTCCGCTGCAACAGCTGCAGCAAGCAAACCACCGAACATACTTCGGTGAAACCACCTCCGAACACCCTTCGGAGGTACAACCTCCGAAACCCCTCCGGAGGTACCCTCCTCCGATCACCTTCGGAGGTCCAACCTCCGAACCCCCTTCGGAGGTACCCTTCGAACAGAGGGTAAAAAGCCTGTCAATCACTCATCACAAAACACCGAAACCAACCCTTGGTTTCTCAGAAAATAATCAGAACTTCTGATTCTAAATCAAAACTTCCGATCTAGTCAGAATTTTCTTGGGCACAATTCCTTCTTGAAAAAAATAGTGTCGACTATTCTTATGAACTCTGATAATCAAATTGTGATAGTCAAAGTGAACAGTGCTAAGGATAATGCGAATTCATCAAGACATGTTAAAAGACGTTTGAAGTCTGTCAGGAAGTTGAGAAACTCTGGAGTGATAAGTGTATCTTATATTCAAACAGACAAAAACATGGCAGATCCCTTTACAAAAGGGCTATCACGGAATATGATAGAAAATGAATTGAGGGATATTGGTGTGACACTTATTTGAGTTGCCATAGTGGTAACCCAACCTATGTGATCAGACATCCCAATAAGACTTAGGAAAAACAAGGTATTGATTAACTAAGGAGAGTAATTATTAAATCATAATCCTCTATAAGTGAAGTTGCAATACTCCCATATACTATAAGGCGGGATGGCTTTAAGCCTTTAATGTATTCTATTAGCTTTAATTAGCGAAGATGCTATCCTACAAAGCATTCTTGAAAAAATACACCTATATGTGCCTGAGTGTTTAGCGTCGCAGTCCATGAGACTTTGGTGATCTCTAGTAAGCTCATTATGAGACCAGGGAGTACGACGCATATGCTCCACCCGTGGGGTAGGCTACTAGAAGCTAGGTACTAGTTGTGACTTTGAGTGAAACTCTTTCATAGAAAACTTGTGATTCAAGGCATAGTCCATTGTTCAAGTTGTGGATGAGTGTAGCTTGAAGATTTAATAGTTCTCACTGAAATGCTAGTATATCAAACAATAGTGAGAATCAGATAAATCTTTGAATGAGTATTTGAGATCTAGTGAGGATTGCTGCAATTTTGGTATAAACCCATATGAATATTTCAGAAATTCCTAAATAAATATCAAATGCCCATGCCATGCAAAGGAACACTCGAGTCGGGACTCGGAGGTCGGGGTTCGGCTCTATCGAGTGCCTGACTCGAAACGGAACTTGGTGCTCGGGAGTCAGTTTGTGGGTCGGCACTGACGAGTGCCTGACTAGAGCCAAGACTTGAGGGTCAGGAGTCAGCTTGTCGTGTCAAACCCATGTCCACCATTTTTGACTCCATAGTTTTCGGAAACACGGTTTCCTTTTGTTGTTCCGATTCTTTTGGAACCTGGCGAAATTTGTGGGATATGGTTATATGGAAACCGACTTAATTGAGATCATGATCATGACATGAGATCGGGTTGCTCCCATATGAATACCGATATATCTAGTCGGTTTCGGGATGCAAAAATAGATTAGATCAGAACCTAGCTAGGGTTTTGGCTATTTTATCTTTGTTGTGTTGATGTCGTAGTCTATTCTATTCTGTTTGTCGGCGTGGACCGGTGAACGAAAGAGCAGGTCTCCGGAACCACTCGCCCTTGTGATCTTGCACTGGGAGAGGGCAAATAAGGTTTTTGGGAAGTGCTTCACGCGACTACTCAAGTTTATCATCACGGTGTGCTTTTCTTCTACGTCTACCGTCGGCTGCCATTGAGTATTGTGATCCGACACCAAAAGAAGAACCTCTGCACCAACCACGGATTTGTCTTCGACAACAGTACGGTACATGTTTTATATCTTTGTATGGTTATTAATCATGTTTTTTAAAAATCATGATTGTATTGTTGTTGTTCACTAGTATGAATGTATGGTAGATTTGTTCATGCTAGTTAATGCGTATGTCATGATTTATCTATTTCGGAAATTAATCTTATAATTGTATACTCCAACAATTGCTAGGTTAAAAAAACTAGAGAGCTGTAATGTTGTAGAACATGATAGCTAATATGATTCGATTTACTACCATCAACAAGCATGGCTTGCATTTTAATGCTGTAATTTGCCGATTTGCGGCACCAGAGATTTGATTGTGGATTTTGTATGAACAATGGAAGTCTAGAGCTCCAACATAGTTATCTACGGTGACTAGACAGCATTAAACGAATTACACGGTTATCTAGAAAGCAGTAAGTGACTTAGATATGTACCCCTATTATCGATCTAATTTGATAGATCCAGTTACTAATATTATTAGTTTAGTTTGTGGAAACTGTGGTTATGGTTACTAAGCCGGTAACTTGGTAACTGTAGTTTTGGTAACCATGCCACCAACAAAAGCTGTTTGTGGTCTAACCAAAGCAGTACTAATAATTCTTGCAGATTAGGGAGTGGTGCGCCTCTTGTGAGTAAGCAGCCAATAAAAGTGGTCGATCTTGTCTCTAACGGAAGCTAGTGCGCTTTTGCCATTTAGGTGGCTCTCCCGCTCATTCTTCAGCGAAACCCCACCGTCATGTGGGTTTTTTCCTATAAACAAGACGCGTGTCACTGTCGGACTAGCCATTAGGACGATGCTAACGGTACAAACAAACACTTCACAGAAAAAAAGATCTTAAAAACTGGCTCGTGGCTCGTTTGACATTGCTCGATATCTAGGTCTTAGTTGCATACGAGAATAATAATATGGGCCGGGTTTGCATTATCTATTATGCTGATACAAAAATATCATCGTTTTGCTCTGAGATTCGTAGTTAGTTTTTTTGCAAATAATAACACACCCAATTGAATAGTAGGTATGTAGCTGTTGGAGGGAAGAGAGGGACGAGAGGTGTATGAATGTATGAATCACAGCGGACCAGACAGAGGGCGTAGGGCACATGGATGTCCCACAGGGAGTCGAGAAGCGATGGAGGCAAAGGCAAACAACAGAAACGGGCGAGCAGAGAGGGATAACCGCAAGCGGCCGCACCTCGCACTCGCAGTTATTACTAGTTGAGCGCATCCATCGATCGCCCGATCGCTTTGTTGGATAGCGGCCGCCCCGCGAATCTCCTCGATAGCGGCGTGGACGACGGCGAAATCCCGCCGCGATAGCAATACACTCTCTCTCGCCCTGCTGCTGAGATCCGGTTTCCCGACGACGCCCGCCGTGCGCGGCGTTCCACACATGCGCGTGTAGCCGTCAGCAGCGGCGCGCGCGGAACACGGCGACATGCGGGCTAAATGGACGTACGACGTACACGTAGGCGTGTAGCCAGTGGTAACCTATATAATGCCTGCGCGTGGGCTGGGGCACGCGCGTA
This sequence comes from Zizania palustris, assembly GCA_019279435.1. Lineage (NCBI taxonomy): Eukaryota > Viridiplantae > Streptophyta > Magnoliopsida > Poales > Poaceae > Zizania > Zizania palustris. The sequence goes on along the minus strand of JAAALK010000286.1, from coordinate 4,435,576 downwards.
CGTACAGCGGGGATGGAGATGTGTCCGCGTGTCTGGTGTTCGCCCCGTGTTGTCACAAGGATTTATTGGAGTTGGCCATTGTCCGGGATGCGGCGGCGGGGGCTGCTGCTGCTCGACGCAAGTACGGCAACACGACGCCGTTGCTGGTACGGGTAGAATGGTAGAGTATTCTATTAGATGCATGGCAGGATGGAGTCGGAAGAATTGGGTTAAGAAAAAAATCATGCCATTGTGTGAGTAGAAAAGCTGTAAATACTACTAGACTAAAATGAAATGAAATTTGTTAACCCAGCTCGCTTAAGCGCTGCCAACTAAGATGAAAATAAAATTGTTTCGCCCACTTGGCAGTCGTATCAAAACTTTTCTATGCAAGCGATGACAAGGTAAAAAAGGCACCGTGCATGCGCCCTAGCTGGTCACGGGGTGGTCGGCCGGACACGCTTGCACGCAGTGATTAAAAAGCTAACCATCACGAAGAGAGCGGAGAGAGAGCAGAGAGACTGGCCGGACGGCGAGGCTGCAGGCAGGGCAGGGCAGGGCAGGGCAGGGCAGGGCGTGACCCACACCCAGCTTTGGTCCACTGCGCAAGCGAATGCACGCACAGGGGAATCCGGCTCCCGGCCAAGCGCTGCCAGACAAACCCCGTCTCAGAAAGCCATGCCAGCTCGTTGCAAAGCAAAAACCAGAGAGCATGCATGAATGACAAGAGAGAGAAGAGAGAGCAAGATGTGTCAGAGATGTTGCACGCAAATGCAATGTGGGCAAAGCTTGCAAACATCACACAAAAAAGGTTCGCAAGAAAGAGCATATATAGTACCCTACAGATACAGTAGTCCACGGCTCTACGCACGCAACATTTTCTATCCATTTTCTGTGACACGGCGTGCGTGCGAGCCGCCGCACCACCAGCACAGCAACAACTAAGACGGATATGAATGTTAAAATATTCGAATTGTTTGTATTTGTATTTAAATAATTATAAATATAGTTATTTATATTTGTATCTAAATTAAATATGGATGACGTTTGAAAACATACGAATTCGTTTTACAAATATAAATATAGAAACAAATATCCAAATTTCTGTTGAATATGGATATGAAAATGGATACATATATCTATTTTAGAATTTCACGCAAATTAAACTTGAACTCAAGAAGTTAAGATGACATGACATCACTATATTAATAATTTATTTATTATTTATATAATTATGGAATACTTAAGTTAGTCAATATTATTATGTATTCTTTTTTAATTTTTTATATAATTATGAAATACCTAAGTTAGTTAGGGTTTCCAGCAATATAAGGGAGTAAGATATTTACAATTCTGTTTGAGCTTGAAAATATTTCTACACTCAATATATAACATAAATTATATTATGTAAAATTTTTCTATTTTTTAGATCCATTTTTTATTTTTAAATCATTAATTATGTTTCTAGGATTTAAATTTAAATATGTGAAATTTGAAATGCAAGTTCCTAAAATCAATGCACTAAAATTTATAGAAAAATCATATTCACTATTTTGTGTCCATTTTTAGTTCTTATCCACTAAATTTAAATAAATTTTAAAATATCTATATTACTGCACTCCATTTGTAATACGGAGCTTAAGGTTTTTTAATTCTAAAAAAACAAATTAAGTATGAAAAATACGAGACTTTTCATAGTGTTATAATATTATATGTAGAGTACTATGATAAAATTTTAAAAATCTTTTAAGAAAGTTATCATACAAGTCGTTAAAAACTTGAGATTCTCCTGAGAGAAATTAGAGATTTGAGGAGGAATAGGTTATGGTTGAAAATAAATTGATGGCTAAATCTTTGTTTTGACTTGATTTTTTATAATTAAAATACAACTTATCTCATTCCATATAAAAGTTTTATATTTTTCTAGATCCATTTTCTATTTTTAACTCATTAATTGTGTTTTTGGGATTTAAATTGAAATATGTGAAATTTGAACTGCAATCACCTAAAATAATACATTAAAATTTGTATAAAAATAATATTAAATATTTTGTGTCCATTTTTATTTATTATCCAATATATTTAAAGAAATTTTAAAAAATCTATGTTACGACACTCCATCGGTAATGTGGAGCTTAAGAGTTTTTTAATTCTATAAAATCAAATAAAGTCTGAAAATATAAGACTTGTCATGATTTTATAATATTATACGTAGATACTATGATAAAATTTTGAAAATGTTTCAATAAAGTTATCGTACATGATGTTAAGAAACTTGATATTCTCCTTAGAGGAATTAGAGTTTTGAGAAATAATAGGTTATGGTTGAAAGTAAAATTCATGGTTAAATCTTTGTTTGAACTTGAAACTTTTTTATAATCAAAATAAAACATATCTCATTCCATTTAAAAGTTTTGTATTTTTCTAGATCCATTTGCTATTTTTAACTCATTAATTGTGTTTCTAGAATTTAAATTGAAATATATGAAATTTGAACTGCAAGTCCCTAAAATAATGCACTAAAATTTGTAGAAAAAATATTCACTATTTTGTATCCATGTTTATTTCTTATCCACTAAATTTAAATAAAATTTAAAAAATCTATGTTACAACACTCCATTGGTAATGTGGAACTTAAGGGTTTTTAATTATAAAAAATCAAATAAAGTTTGAAAAATATTAGATTTGTCATGGTGTTATAATATTACACGTAGATATTATGATAAATTTTGAAAATGTTTAAAGAAAGTTATCATACAGGATATTAAAAACTTGAGAAAAAGAATAAGAGTTTTGAGAAAGAACATGTTATGGTTGAAAGTAATTGATAGTTAAATCTTTATTTAAACTTGAAATTTTGTATAATCAAAATAAGACATATGTCATTCCATATATTTTTTTTATATTTTTCTAGATCCATTTGTTATTTTAACTCATTAATTGTGTTTCTAGATCCATTTGTATTTTTCTAGATCCAGTTGCCGCCTGTGCATTTTTGGCTTTTGGCATTGCCGCCACTGTTGTTTTGCCTTGCCACTTTGCCTATTTGCCTTGCCGCCCTGCGCCCTTATGTGGTTACGCGTGAGCCCAGCAGTATGTTGTTTTTTTCTAATTTTCTCTCATATATATATATATATATATATATACACACACATATATATATACACACATATATACATATATACATATATATACATATATATTAAATTTAATATATTGAACACTATCTATAGATTTAGACATATACTTATTGATCCATTCATGAAATGCTTGGAGAATGAATACAACGCTGCGAGGTAACAAAAGAAAAATATTTGAATAAAAACGTGTATTGATTTCTTTTTGTTCAATTTTGGTTTTCAAAGTATAAAGCTTTTCCATCTAAAATTAGATTGACCAACTAGAACATAATTTATAGTTAAAAATTCTTGAACTAACTACTAATTTAGTATATTCGACACTTTGGACTTTTGGAAAATTTGAATAAAGATTCATTTCAAGTTAAACCGAGTAAATATCTGAATACATATTCATATTCGAATTATTCGTTTTATATTCGTATCTAAAAATATCCATATTTGAAATAAACTTTAATAAATAATACTATTCAGATTCATTTAGGCGTATCCAATCCGAATCAATCTTAACGACAGCAAGTTAGCACCACCCATTTGACGAGCGAGGGAGAGAGATGAAACTAGCAGGGCTCCTGACACAGTGCCAGCTATATGGCTCTCTATCTAGGGTTTTCACTTGGTGCCTACTCCCCTTTATTCCATCCTTGTAGCATGCGCGTTGTGCATGTATATATGGATGGATATATATTGGATACTGGGGGAAGGGGGGAAGATGAGCTGCCTGGCGCTAGCGCTTGTGGCTTGATGATAATCTAGAGCAGTGTAGGTAGCGGTGAGCTTTGCTTGGAGGAGCGTGCAATGTGCGCGCATGTGTCATGTGTCCGCAGTTGCTGCTGCCTGTGCGGCTATGGGATTTGATGGGACGGGAGGGATTAGGGCACTTTGAGGCCGCTGCAGGCATCCAGAGCTAGCTCACAACCTAGCTGTGGTGGAGTTAACATGCATTCTTGCTTGCTGCTAGCAAACTAGCTGCAGCTATTTATACGGGTGAACCAGCTGAGTAGTTGCATACAAGCCGTCCTCTTATCCCCGTCCTCCTCACTAAACGGACATGTCGCCATTATTCAGCTTGTCCTCTCTCTCTGTGCGAGAGACTGCGACGACTGTCTCGGCCTTCTTTCTCCAGCCATCTATCTAGGAGTATCTCCGTTCCAATGTCATGCCTGCTTGTGTACACTGCATTGAGAGGGGTGAGCTCTTGTTTGTGTTGGTAGGGTGTTCTGGGGCTAGCATTGGGGGGTGTGAGTGACGGTGATTCTATGAAGCACACTGCAGCGGAAGGAAGGCAGCTGCAGACATGCATGGAATACAGGTAGGCTGCCCCGGTGAATATTGTTGTACGTGTTATTGGAAGATGCATCCTAAAGAGAGGTGAAAAAGGGATATGCCTGGCTCCCTGTATGCCACTCGCGTAGTTGCCAACTCTCAGTTAAAACGACTGTCACTCTCCCGTCGATGATGGCATGTCGTACTACGTATGTTGGCTCTACTGCGAATGGCGTGCGAGGAGCCAAGCATGACCGTCTCTCTCTCTTGTTTGTGCCATTGTGTATGTTCCCTTTAATTATTAGATTACGTACTTGACCTGATATATCGTATGGATAGCGAGATAATATTATGTAGAAATACTTGTACAGTAGTGTTGATTTTATTACTAGCTTACGTTTTTTAATTGTTTTAGCAGTTCTTCAGTTCCTGCCTAAATATTACATGCATTTTATTGTTTATCTGTGTAACTGTGTTCATTATGATTTCCAGCACTAACGTGCCCTATATATATAGCAAAGCCCGTACTAACCTAAACTGTATATATAGTTGCCTGTTTAACTATGTATTTATGTCGTCTGCAGCACCATATTGATAAACTGTTACCATTTTAGTTTGTTTCATGTCTGTTGATCACCTTTTCTAACAGTATACTACTGAGAGAAATGCGTGTACAATTGCTTTCATGCATGTTCTGATAAGGGTCCATCTCAGCCCCCCCTAATTAAGGGGTGTTTAGATGGAGTTAAATTTTAGCTCGTGTCATATCGAATGTTTGAACATTAATTTGAAGGACTAAATATGAACTAATTATAAAAATAATTATAGAATCGGAAGATAATCAGCAAGACAAATTTATTAAGCTTAATTAATTCATAATTAACAAATGTTTACTTTAGCATCACATTGTCAAATCATGGCGTAATTAGGCTAATTAGATTCGTCTCACGAAAAATTCACCAATTATAAATGGGTTTTGTAATAGTCTATATTTAATACTCTAAAATAGTATCTAATCATTCGATGTGATAGAGCTAAAAATTTAGTCCCCAATCCAAACACCCTCTAAATATGCATGTGTGTATATAGTACGTCTTGTCGTCTTAATTTGCTGAACCCGTAGATCTTGCATTTTGGTGGAATACTGATCGTACATAAAAAAATGACTGCCCTTGTGCCTATCTAGCTTGTGTATATAAGATCTATGTTGACGAAATAAATCTGTTGGGACGTACACCCGCGCAGCTAAGCTAAAGATCAACTCCAATAGGCTCATATTTAAGCCTCAAACTCATTTTTAAAAACCCACGAAAAAATCGATATCTAATAGAATCTCTACTCGGCTTTTAAAAATAAGAAGGTTCTCAAAATTGGCCACCAAACCCTTATTCTCAGGCCCTCCTATCCCGGCTCTTATCTGTGCCACATGAGCAAGCACGCTTTTTGCTTATTAAATTTGAATATTTGTATTGGCATTTAAATATTTGAATATTTAAATATGATAGATGATTATGGTCTCGTTGTTTGGACGATTATGTTTCTATATTTAAATTTGAATATTTTTATTTGTATTTAAAAAATTGAATATTTAAATGTAATAGATGATTATGTTCCTATTGTTTAATACGATAGATGATTTTGTTCATGTATTTAAATTTGAATATTTGTATTTGAATTTAAAAATTTGAATATTTAAATATGATAAATGATTTTGTTCTTATTGTTTAATACGATAGATGATTATGTTCCTATATTTAAATTTGAATATTTGTATTTGTATTTTAAAAAATATTTAAATATATTCATTCATTATTAAATAATAAATAATTTATTATGTATTATGATTTTATCAAATACATGTGTATAGTGTGCGAAAAAATGATTGAAATTAAAAATAGGGACTCTATTTTGAGAGTCACCGCTGGAGTGGAACGCAGAAAATATGCCTCTCAAAAATAGGGAGAACCTCCAATCAAAAGTAAGCCCCAGAACACGTATGTACTGAATGATCTGAACAGCTTCATCATGTGAAGTTTTCAGTCGTTATTTGATTCCATCGTGCGCGAACATTTCACTTTTGATAAGACATGTATTCTGACAATTAATTTTGAAGTAATTAAGATCAAAATAGATAACTCTAACTATTATATTTACTCTAACATATAGTCTTTGATATAGAGTTGACGATTAGTTGTTTTTTTATGATATATCATAAAATAATATGTTAATGTACTTTAGATATCAATCTAACTATATAATATATATTTAATATTAAACCTAAATATTTTTTAAAGTATTAGTCGAAATTTACAAAAAAAATTGAAAAAAAATATATGGTCATGTTATATTATTTTGGAATGTATGTAGTAATATAGTTAGAGTTATAAATATAGAAATTTCATACTACGTCATTTTATTACGTAAAAATATAATAAGTAAAATATGAAATCTTTAAAATTAAAATCAAAACTTATAAATATTTACCAACAAAATTATTAATTTTAATTTTTTACTTCCAAATTTTTACGGATGTTACAACTTACAATCCACATTAGATACTTGTGTGTGTGAGTCATGTGTATGTGGAAGATGTTAGTAGTGTCTATGCTAATTTAAGAGGATAATTGTTATCTTGTTTCTTGAATAAACGTCGTTTATATTGATTGATGAGTTGATGACTTATTTTTGAGACTCTTTTTTTATAATGATATTGTTCAAAATGGATACCTAATCTTATCGTCATGTAGGACAGTGATGATACATAAATTAGTACGTCTGACTGATTGATGATCATGTTTCACAGATCATAGACATGGGATGTCAAATCAGAGATGTGGACACGTTGGTGAACATGGCGTTGAATAGACCCACATGAGATACTGTTGGGATTGTTATTTTAATATGCCATCAGTTGTCATCTCAAATGGTGTACCTGCAGAGTCCTTAGACCAGAGATTGTCATTTGATTCCAGAATGCGTAGCGACGTACTTAGATGGTTCCTAATGCTATTCCGTAATATGGTAGCAATAAGGGTTGTTTTAAGGTGTTTTGTGAAACATGTCGTGGCTTGTGAGTGGTTGTAGGACCGAAAGTAGTGACTAGAGGAGGGTGAATGGGCGCCTAAAAATTTCTTGCTAAACTATGTGCTAATCCCAACACCCAAACAAACTTAACTAGTCAAATAATATTAGTAAAGCAAATTACTGGAATTAAAGTTGTCTAGTCTAAAAATGACCGGTGTCCTAAATAAAATGATATACAAAAATAAACTAGACTAAAATGAAATAACTGCACTGAATAAAAATGAATACTAGAGATATATGATAATTCAAAATGCAGTCTACAAATACACGATACTAATCAAATGAATAAAATACGGATCATCCAGAAATTCATTCAGAAATAAACATAAAATATTTCATGTAAATCTAGAATAGAAATATTACTGCGACTAGATAATTATATATATACATATATATATATTTATGAGCAGATGAAAAATACTTAATTAAAAAATATGCAAGCACTATTAATATTTTGACAGATAAAAATTAACCCGAATTTTCTAAACAGATCTGCAGCTAATTAGAAAACAGATAAATATCGTTTAATTAAATCTGCTGAAAAATAGCAGATTAGGAAAAACTAACCTGAAAACCATCGTCGTCTTCGCTGATTGCGCGTTAGCAGTACTGCTTCTTGCCTTTCTCCTTTATCTAGCTGTCGTGCGCCCGAACAAAAAAATCCTGCAGCCTACGCCGCAATGCTTCATGCGCCACCGTGGGTCACGCTAAAGCTGCAGCTATCGGTGCCTACTGCCAGCTAGCAAACAGAAGCTGCACACCTTGACTTCCGCGTGGGGCCCGCGCACATGGAGAAAGAAGCTGCTTACTTTGCTTTTGCGTTGATCGTCGTGCGTCACTTGCCGCCAAAGACGCCACGCCTGCCACCGGCTCGGTAAACGTGCACACACAAAACAAAAGAAAATTGCTGCTTGCCTTCCCTGGGCGTCGTGCGATGGCAGGTCTCGTGCCGCGTGTGGTGGGCCCACGCCTAGGTGCTTTTCCTTCCGCCGAACAGCCATAGGCAGCTCCTGCCGATCTGTGCTGCCCGCTTGCGCCACGCGCTGCGCCTGCCCTTTTGCTGCTGTCACGCTACACAGAGCAGCCAGCCAAAAAGCTGCTACCGAAAAAGAACGTCGATGCTGCTGCTTGCATTGGATTGCTGCCGAGCGAAATAATCACGGCAGACGTCGCAATCTGATTGGAGATAAAAACCAAAACTGGCAAAAAAAACTTCGGCAGAAGAACAAGAGGTGGATTGTCGATTGATTATAGATTGATCTGAAAAATAGTCATCTATCCCCAGGGAGGATAGGGGCCTATTTAATGGCGACTCCTAATACATGAAAATACTAATTTACCCCTAGGGTAAATTAACACTGACTCTAAAATAATTTCCGAAAATTACTAAAATATTCTTAGAAAAATTACCTGACTCAAATAAAAATATCTTGAACTTAAAACTAAATATTAATACCCTAAAAATAAAATAATCATTGGTTTTCAGTTTTGCGCTGAAACTGACAAAGCGTCCACCGTCTTTGCATCGGGTACCCGGATTGGGCCGACCCGACCCCGCAGCTTCCTCAGCCCGGCAATCGCTCGCCGCCCGTCTCCTTGAGTCAAACCCAGTCAACAGACTAGTGGATCATTTGCCGCTCCTAGCCTATGTACCTGGATTGGGCCAGCCCGACTCTGCGGCTCCTCTGCCCGGCCGTCGCTCGCTGCCCGTGTACCTGAGTCACATGCGCCTCAGACTCGGCAGGTCTTCATATCTCTTTCTTTGACTTCCGTTGACAATCACTCATCACATATGGAGTATCAAACCCATGTTCTTCAACATGGTTTCTCAATCTCCCCCTTGACGAGTGCATTGTCAACACCCTCTTCAGCTCATCTTCAGAACCTACAAAACATGTGGAAACAGGAAAACAAAGACAAAAGAAAATAGAAGAAAGAAAATAAAAGTTTAACCCTAATGACCAAAAGCCAAACAGAAGCAAGAAAAATGATCACTATGGTTAACCAAAAATAAAGACTCAAAGACAAGTGCAAATCTCAGAATTACCAATAAGGAACTCCCCCTGAAATAAATCCCAGAGAAAGCTAAAAAATATACTCCAAAATTTCTCTCCCTTGTTGACAATTGGACTCATCAAGTGAGACTAAATGCACTCTAAAGAGACAGACACAAACTCGCCTTGAAATGCAGCTCTCCCTCAAAATATGCCATGAATGCAAATGGGGTGCAGTTGGAGTGTGAAAAGCATGCTTCTTAGATATGATTGACTGCAATTACAACATCTAACAGGTATAGCAAAAGATATACCGTCTAAGATACATGACATGATCAGTGCAATAGATGATATCTAAAGGGAGTCATTAGCACGCATTTTTTGATTTTTGCAAACAAAAGAATCACCACATTTTCTAGTTGACAAGCAGAGTAAAGCATGAGTTGCAAAAGCTAACCGATATCTACCAAGATAAGCATTGTCCAAATCAAAGTGCTTCAGCAAACTTGTCATCTTTTTAAATTTTTCAGACTTTTTCTCTTTTTTTTTTATTTTTCATTTCTGCCAGGGGTTATTTGCATGTCAAACCTTATGCTAACCGACCAAGTCAAGCCTAGGCCAGAACTGGACCATCAGAAGCTTAAGACATTGGTCTTGGCATACATTACACCATCTTAGTTCATACCAAAATGCTATGGTAAGCAGTCCAGAACAATGCAATGCGACAAAGCAAACCCACCTGGATCTTTTCTGATAATCATAAAAATGCATAAATTTTTCATTTTTCTGAATTTTTATCATTTTTATAGCACATTTTTCATATTTAAAGCATATAAATGTCTAAGTTGCATATCTGCATCTAAGTAAGGATCTAGCTACAAGGCATGTAAAAGATAGCGAACACATTCAGCCTACACATGCTAGTTACTAGAAGCAATGGTGATCATTTTTCAATTTTAAAACATAAAAGCCATGCATATGACAAATATCAGATATATCATGTGAACTGAAACAAAACATGATCATCGACCAGTAATCAAAAACATATACTAGCTAGAGAAAGTAAAGCAGATTAATCATATGGCAGAAGCAAACTCAAAATGTGATTTATGATAATGCATGATATGAATGCACACATAAAGACTCAATAAAAAATAAAGAAGAAAGTAAAAAACTGACTCAAAGTATCCTAAAAAGGATACACAACTCTCAAATTAAGATCAATAATCATGAGAGGGAGCAAACGGTCCAATGCCATGTTTAGCAAAAGTGCTAAACCAGTGTCAAGCCATCTACTCGTATGTAGGAAAAAAGAAGGAATCATATGAGTCTGGACTAAAATGCAGTTCAAAGCGCGGTCCTCTGTTCTGCCTAAAATCACGGTCGCGAGATCCAAAACCGTATACCGAACGATCTAGTACTCTGTCGAAACGGAAACCACCCTCCGGAGCACGATCATAAAAATCGTCTCCTCTACCACCACCTACACGACGTGGCCTGGCCTCTAGCCTCTCTCTACGTCGAAGAACTCTCTGTCTACCACCCTGCTGGTAAACTGCTCCTACCCACCTCGAGCTCTCTCTGCTCTCTCAACCCGCTTCCTCCTGAAGCAAAACTCCTCAAGATGCCCGTCTCTCTAACAAAACTCATAGTGATAGGTAGGCTTCTTGGTATGTGGTTGAGGCTTGGGATTCTTAGGCTTGATGGTGTTTGGTGTATCATCTCTGGTGTGAGAGGGTCCAGGTAAAGAATCAAGAGAAGTGTGAAGAGTTTTAGGCTTTGGGACCCATTTTTGCTTCTTAGGTGGAGTTTTAGGTTGTTCTTGGAACACTCCATCCTTGGGCTGACTATCCATAAAGGACTCAGTAGAGTGAGTCTTGGGATATCTCTGTTTAGGAGTCATCTTACTCCACTCCACTGCATGGCTAATGACACTCTCAAAATCAGCCTTGGTATAGGTGTAACCTACCCCAAACCCATCCTATCTCTTGAACTGCTGGATCATCATGCCGAGCTGTGGCTCTCTGGCACTAATCCAACTCAGGATCTGACAAAGGTAAAAGTTCTGGTTCTGAACATCAGCTAGCTCCTCTCTCAAAGAAGCTAACACCTCCACCTGAGACTAGCAGATCTCACACTCTTTATCAACTTCGACAGTCTTCTCAGCTTTTAGCTTGATCAACTCCATTCTAATGGACAAACAGTTCTCACAAACAGTGGGTGGAACTGACAAGGTCTCAAGCTCTAGCTTAGTCTGCCCCAACTCAGCTCTCACTGCAGCTAACTCGCTCAACTGCTCATCACTCTTGGCTCCCAGCTCAGCTATACTAGATAAATGGGATGGGCAGTCTACACAAGGTGAGACGACAGTGGCACGAGCATCTTTTAGCTCCTGCTGAGCGCTTTCAAGCTCAGTGGACAAAGCGTCTCTCTCATCTACTCTCTCTGTGTACCTGGACTTAAGAGTCGTCAGGTCACACAACAACACCTCACAGTTAGGGCACTCACCACTATCACCCAAGCAAGGGGAAGAAGACAAACTCTCAATCTTGCCATTCGCCATGGCAAGCTCACTCTCAAGCTCATCTATCCTCTTCTTAGCCCCTCTAAATAGTTTCTCCCGATACTTCAACTCCTGACGGTTCTGTTCTAGTAAATTAACAACTTCTTGTTCATAGGAAGATGTCTTCTCATCGTTGTCGTCGTCGGAGTCGTCGGACGAGTCCTTCTCTTTCTTCTCCCCAAGAGCCATTGAGCATAAGCTCTTGTGGGATCTTCGGCTATGACGTGAGCAACTCTCCGTCTTGTCCCCGAAGCCCATGAAACAGAGGCCCGCCGGATTGTCCCTGTCCTTCCCCTTCCTGATCATGATCTCTTCATCACTTGAACTTGAAGACGAGGAGGAAGACGAGGATCTCTTGGAGTCTTTTCTCCATCTCGGCGAAGAAGGTCTTGTCTCGCTTCTTGTTCTCACGCCTGTAATCCTTCAGAGCCTTCCGAAAGAATCTTGTCTTGGGTTTGCCCTTTGTGGAAGTGGAGTTGTCATACTTACCGGAGTTGTAGGAGTTGCCACCGGTTCCCTTCTTGTAATTCTTCTGCTTGGGGCAGTCGGCGATGAAATGACCTGGGTCACCACACTCAAAGCATCCGGATTGTGTGCCGTGTCTCTTAAACATTCGCTTATCATAGACACGTCGCACCCGGTTGTTAAACATGCACAGATCATCATCTCCTAGAGTATCAAGTTGTTCCTCGGAGATAGACATCAAGGAAAAGGCAGTATAACTCATGGCATTAGGATCAGGAGATGGTGTCGCAAGCGCCAAAGTCTTTGACCCAGAACCAGTGAGATTTGATCTCAACTGGATATCGACCTCTGAGGCCATGAGCTTACTAAAAAGCTCTACGATGGTCAAGGTATCATAAGACGCGCTCTCAACAATAAAAGAAACCTTGATCTCCCAGATCTTAGGGTCCAAGGTATGGCGTACCTTAAGCGCCTGTTCATGATCCGAGACCAGCTGATCACGCTCGGCCTTGTTAACGTGAAGCTTGTTAATGATCAATTAAAAACGACCAAACAAAGCCTCAACAGTCTCACCCGACTTCTGTGAGAAATTTTCATACTCACGCCGGTAGGTCTGATATAGCCTAGCCTTGACCTGAGGTGTCCCCTCATGGTGTGCCTGGGTGCTTTTCCTTCCGCCGAACAGCCACAGGCAGCTCCTGCCGATCTATGCTGCCTGCTTGCGCTACATGGTGAAACCGAAAAAGAACACCGATGCTGCTGCTTGTGTTGGATTGCTGCCGAGCGAAATAATAACGGCAGACGTCGCAATGTGATTGGAGATAAAAACCAAAACCGGCAAAAAAAACTTCGGCAGAAGAACATGAGGTGGACTGTCGATTGATTATAGATTGATCTGAAAAATAGTCATCTGTCCCAAGGGGGGATAGGGGCCTATTTATAGGCGACTCCTGATAAATGAAAAGACTAATTTACCCCTAGGGTAAATTAACACTGACTCTAAAATAAATTCCAAAAATTACTAAAATATTCTTAGAAAAATCACCCGACTCAAATAAAAATATCCTGAAATTAAAACTAAATATTAATACCCTAAAAATAAAATAATCATTGGTTGTCAGTTTTGCGCCAAAACTGACAAAGTGTCCACCGTCTTTGCACCGGGTACCCGGATTGGGCCGACCCGACCCCGCAGCTTCCTCAGCCCGGCAATCGCTCGCCGCCCGTCTACCTGAGTCAAACCCAGTCAACAGACCAGTGGATCATCTTCCGCTCCTAGCCCATGTACCCAGATTGGGCCAGCCCGACTCCGCGGCTCCTTTGCCCGGCCGTCGCTCGCTGCCCGTGTACCTGAGTCACATGCGCCTCAGACTCGGTAGGTCTTCATATCTCTTTCTTTGACTTTCATTGACAATCACTCATCACATCTGGAGTATCAAACCCATGTTCTTCAACATGGTTTCTCAGTGGTAAAGATGGAATTTACTTGTCCTAATAATGGGAGAGATGTCTCTAGGCCCCTTGAGGTAGTAGGATTAGAAAGTGTATGGCCATGCCACTATGACTAAAGTGTTAGTAATGATTTGAATCTGATACTTGATCGAGTGAAATGTTGAGCTATCCAACAAGGGTGGCACATATCTCCCCTTGAGCTTGACTGATGTCATGAGGTAAAGGGACTGGTGCATGCATATATCAACGTTAAGCGAAAATTTGATTTTGTACAATTTCGGGGGTCAATATGTGCTGCCAGGTACCACTATTGATTAGTTAGTGATGACGACATCCCTACGACTGATACACCCACACCTGAGTATCAAGGACAGATGACTCATGCTCGAGTTCATCAACTTAATGATCAGGAGATTTCTCTCCTTATTACTCAGGCCAATCTGCCTATGAATGGATTACTGAGTTCCAGTTATGATTGTATTATACTTAGGAACATGGGAGAAGATATGCTGGATCGACCGATTGCCGATTGCGACCCCCATCGGCATCAGCCAACACTCGGACCACCGTCAGCATCGACCTCTATCGGCCTATGCCATCGAGTCAATTGATACCACTATCAGTCGATCGCTACCGATATCGACCATCACTTAGATCTCCATCCGCCATCGGGTAGATCGACTAACCACCAACTATCGACCACCTCTTGGCCCACAATAGACCTTAAAGCGTCAACATCCATTTGTCACCCCAATCGTACCTATTGGAAGATCAGGCTTCCCTCTTGCATGTCCTCGTGCTCATCAAGTGGTATCAAAGCAAAGGTTTTCGTTAGGTATCAATCTATCATTGTGATTTCGTTTACTAGGAGTCTAGAAAAAGCCACACAAAAATACTTCATTGTTCCGTGTTAGTTTGTTTTTCCGTTGTTTCCAAACCCTCTCGAGCCTTTTTTGGCTGGATTAATTTCAGTCTTGCTTTGTCGAGTTTGAGTCCTTTGTTCAAGTCTTGTTGCTAGTTTAGAGTCACGTTCTTAAGTCTAGTTGAGTTTTGTGTTGTGGTGAGAGACTTCCCTTGAGAGATCGAGTTCATCTCGGTTTCGGATCACAACCACCTTTGTGTTTCATTTCTGCATCGCAAGCATGTAACTAGGTTGCAATCCACCTTGTGTTAATCACCCAAAAATGCTAGCCTCCTTGTGTTCTATCGCAAAATCTATCTGAGGAGTTCTTTAGAGTTGAACAAGCAAGAAGAAGTGCAGACACTCTGTTCTGCACACCTTCCTAAAATTTTTTGCCATAACTTCTACATACGGATTCGAGATCAAGAAACAGAGCTATTTCCAGAGACATACAAGAAACGTTTCTTCCATTCACAGATCAAAAGGGAATAGTGGTCCCAAGAGAAAAAACATTAGAAAAGAAAGAAAGAAAAGAAGGACAAAAGGAAGAGCAGGTAGCAAAAAGTGTTCTGCTTCATACTCAAAAGAAGGGAAAAAGGAAGAGCGGGTGGTAGAGTGTCCTGCTCTATAGCCAGAAGAAGAGAAAGGAAGAGCAAGTAGCAGGTAGCAAAAGTGTCCTGATCCATGTTATAAGTTCTGACAACTTTGACCTTTTGCGCGCGCTGAATGCACGTCCCACAATCCTTATACCTTGCTCTCGCTTTCTTAGACTAGACCGTAAGGACTAGTCTTGGCCAGTAACTTTAACAAGTATTGGGACGTTTATTCAGCATTGTTAATTTTATTATTAATTTGTGCTAATCCTCGCTACTAAATTTTACCTTCCGAGATCCACATACTTCCTTTCAGAACAGACGTGCATCACAAGTCATTAGCCATCCCACCTTTTTCGGCCGTACTAACTGCTCAATCGGTAAGATCTTTTAAGGACTTGGTAAGACGTGGAACATGAGTAAGAGAGAGAGAGAGAGTGATCCACCGGTACTTCATAGGGAGTTGATAGGTATAATACTATTGTTTTGTATTCTATTTCCTACTAATGATGGCAGGTGAGATCACCGATTTCAGGGATTGCACATCTAAGGAAGATCTTCCACAGATCGAGGGAAAGTTTGATGCTAGCATGAATGCCATGCAGCTAAGCATCCAAGCATTAGCTAGGAGTATCGCTACTCTTACGGCTAATGTTTAGAGAATAGCACCAGAACAACAACCTCCAGCTCCAGTGCATGAGGTTAAAGCTGATGAAGAAGATACTGATAACAGCAGTGCACGTGCCACCAACCAAGGACGTCGGCGTCCCTGAGTGCACCACAATCAGTGAGGTAATGATCACCGCTACAGGATCAAGGTAACCCTGACCCTTTTTCCAAAGTCAAATTTACGTTACCTTCATTTGCTGGTAAGTATGACCTTGAAATGTATTTAGATTGGGAAATGATTGTTGAACAAAAAATTAATTCCCATCTTGTCCCAGAACAACATAGGGTTAGATAAGCCACTAGTGAATTCAAAGAATTTGCTATCATCTGGTGGAATGAATTGGTAAAGGTTAGGTTAGAACCTGACACATGAGATCGGCTGAAGAGAGCACTGCGTGGTAGATTTGTTCCTCCATCTTACAAGCACGATTTGAGAAACAAATTGCAATGCTTAAAACAGGGTAATAGATCTATTGAAGAATATTACCAGGAATTGCAAATCAGTATGTTGCTTTGTGAAGTAGATGAAGAGGAGGAGGACAAGATGTCATGATTTTATGTGGGTTACGGCGTGAAATTTAGGAGATAGTTGATTATAAGGAGTATAATTCTATTACTCGATTATTTCACCTTGTTATGTTAGCTGAAAAAGAATTATAGGGGAGACATCTAGCGTCCAAGAGTCATTTCAAGAGTACGCCGATCATGAAGTCTTCCCTAGGATACGCTAGGACTCCATCGGCCACTTCCTATCGGCCCTACCCTTCATCAAACGACCGGGCGTGGTCCACGGTATCATCCCAAACTAAGCAAGAGTCCGATAAGGACAAATCAGCCCCGACTCACTCTCTTGCACCTAGTTCATCATCGATTGCTTCCACAGGCAGGACAAGAGGCATTTGGTGCTTCAAATGCAAGGGCATCCGCCATGTGAAACTATATTGCTCCAACAAGCGCATGCTGATTGTTATGGAAAGTGGTGAGTACACTAGCGCTAGTGAAAATGAAGATGATAATATATCTGCCACTAACCCTGCAGAGCACAAAGCGGACGACTCCTCTAATGAGCAAGCAATGGAGCATATCGGCAGTACCGATACCAACCAATACTTAAGCATCATGGTCCAACAAGTGCTAAGTGCACAAGTGGAGATGACGGAACACCACCAATGCCACAATCTATTCTAGACTCGATTCGTCGTCCAGGAAAGAGCTTGTCAAGTCGTCATCTATAGCAGAAGCTGAAGCAACCTCGCTAGCTTCGAATTGGTTGAAAATCTCAACATACCCACTCGACCTCACCCACATCCTTATTCCATCCAATGGTTCCATTCTTGTGGTATGTTGAAGGTATGTAAAACTGCCCGAATGCAATCTTCAGTAGGAAATTATCATGATATTACTAGTTTCGACGTAGTGCCTATGCAAGCATGCTCATTACTTTTGGGTAGGCCTTGGCAATATGATAAGGATGTTATGCACTGTGGGAGGACTAAAACTTACATTTTCACTAACAATGGTAGAAAAATAGAACTCCTACCCACGACCCCTACTGAAATTTTGAAAGATGATATGGCACGCATGGAACGTGCGAAAAAATCAAGTGGATCACAAACCAAAAATCAGCAAATAGCTAAGGATGTTTGTCCATCCAAAAAGGATAAGAATGCACCACCCGTGAAGAAAAATATAGCTACGCTGAAAGGTGTTTCCATGATAGCTACTTGATCTGAATTGTCTTAACTCATGACTTATGAATCTCTCTATTATGCCTTGATTTGCAAAGAGGTCTTCTTTACACTAGACAATTCAATGACCTCCTTGCCTCTTGACATTACTAATCTCTTGCATGAGTTCTCTGATGTATTTTCCATAGAGGTACGGCCAGGATTGCCCCGGATGAGAGGAATTGAACATCAGATTGACTTGATTCTAGGAGCCTCACTACCAACCCGTGCACCTTACAGGATGAAGCCTGAAGAAACCAAAGAAATACAGCGGAAAGTCAAGACCTGCTCGACAAAGGGTACGTACATGAGAGTCTTAGTCCTTGCGCTATTCTAGTCATTTTGGTTGCTAGGAAAGATGGATCATGGCACATGTGTGTGGACTATAGAGCTATTAACAACATAACTATTCGATATCGTCATCCTATTCCTAGGTTAGATTATATGCTTGATGAACAGAGTGGCTTTGTTATGTTCTCAAAGGTCGACTTGCGTAGTGGCCACAACCAAATAAGAATGAAATTGGGAGATGAATGGAAAACTACGTTTAAAACCAAATTTGGGTTGTATGAATGGTTGGTAATGCCTTTCGGTTTAACTAATGCACCTAGTACCTTCATGTGACCGATGAATGAGGTTTTACGCACCTTTATTGGACGATTTGTGGTAGTGTACTTGTTGTTTTTATTACTTTAAGGAATGCACGTTTTTTAGTAACATATAGAAGGGCACATTTTGCATCGATCGAGTCTCTTTTCTTGGATATATTGTGATCCTACAGGGTATTGAAGTCGATGAGACCAAGATAGAGGCGATCCAGAGTTGGCCGACTCCTAAAAACGGTCACACAAGTGAAGAGTTTTCTCGGATTGGCGGGTTTTTACCGAAGATTTGTGCGTGATTTTAGCACTATCGCCACCCCGATGAATGAACTCACGAAGAAGGGCATCCCTTTTCAATGGGGAAAGGCCCATGAAGATGCCTTCAATCGGCTAAAGTAGATGCTGACCCACGAACCACCACTCCAACTACCCGATTTTGCTAAGGTCTTTGAACTCGATTGTGATGCCAGTGGGATCGGGTCGGTGGTGTCTTACTAAAAGAAGGTAAGCCGATTGCCTACTTCAGCGAAAAGTTGTCTGGCCCTAGCTTGAACTATTCTACTTATGATAAGGAACTCGGATCCAATGGCTCCAAGCCATTTCTTAGAGTATGGTCCCATCACTGCTTCCGCATAGGTCTTGGGCTCGTCGTTGTCCAACAACAACACGTCGCGATGCCTGGTGGTCAAAAACATGAACCTCTCTGGCGCTTGACTCACCCTCTCAGACCTCCGTGGGACTAGTGCATGCACAACAGGCTCTGCAACACCTTGCACATCTTGTTGTTGTTCAATGGGATCTGAAACACTTTCCAATGGCTCTCAAACCTCTTAGAGATGCACTGTCCTCCCACAAACTCCTTTTGAGAGAAACTCTTTCCTAAGGAATACACCATTCCGAGCGACAAGCACTTTGCCCTCCTCTCTATTATAGAATAGTATCCTTTAGGTTCCTGGGGATACCCCACAAAGAAGCACTTGTCAGACTTAGGACTGAGCTTGTCAGACGTCATACGTCTGACATACACCTCACATCCCCAAATCTTTAGAAAAGACAAACCGACTTAGATGGAACTCTATTTATTGTGAAAGATGTGGTTTCTAGAGCGTGAACCCAAAAGGATAATAGAAGATCAGTGTGACTCTTCATGGACCGCACCATATCCAATAAAGTGCGGTTTCTCCGCTCAGACACCCCATTCCATTGGGGCTTGTCGGGTTGAGTTAGGTGTGGAACAATTCCACAATGCTTCAGATGATCACTAAACTCATGGCTCAAACATTCACCCCCATGATCAGATCATAGAAATTTAATTGTCTGGCCCATATGATTTTGTATTTTATTCTGGAACTCCTTGAACTTTTTGAAGGATTCCCACTCATGCCTCATCAAGTAGACATATCTATATCTAATAAAGTCATCGGTAAAAGTGATAAAGTACTGAAAACCATTCCTAGCCGTGTGACTCATTGGACCCCACACATCAGTATGTACTATGGCCAATAGCTCACTCCCCCTCTTACTCTATCTAGTAAAAGGCGTCTTTGTCATTTTATCAAGTAAGCAAGACTCGCATGTGTCATATGATTCAAAATCAAATGTCTCCAAAAGTCCATAACTATGGAGCTTCTGCACGCGCTTCTTATTTATATGACCTAAATGACAATGCCAGACGTAGGTGGGATTCAAATCATTGAGTCGTTGTTTCTTAGTACTAATGTTATAAACAGGTGTATCTTCAAGACTCAGAATATATAATCCATTTACTAATGGACAAACAACATAGAGCATGTCACTCAAAAATATTGAAAAACTCTTGTTCTTTATTATGAATTCAAAACCATCTTTCTCTAAACATTAAGAAGAGATAATGTTTCTTCCTAAGGTGGGAATGAAATAACAATTAATCAAATCAAAAACTAGTCCTAACGGTAGCGACAATGAATAAACGCTGACGGCCAATGCTGCAACCTTTGCACCATTCCCGACGTGGACATTCAGCTCGCCACTTGCATACTTTCTTACTCTACTCTGCCCTTGCAACGATTTGCAAGTATGAATCATCGATTCATTATCAAATACCCATGAATCATTTGGACGAGTAGCAAGATTAATTTCAATAACATTAATACCTGAAGTGGAAGTCACACTTCCCTTCTTGTTCTTCTGCTCTTTTAGGTACACCTTGCAATTGCGCTTCCAATGCTCAGGCTTGTGGCAGTGGCGGCACACATCAGAGCCAGTAGAACCCGACTTAGACTTTCCAGCCAGTTTAGACTTCGCACTAGAGATCAAATCTGTAGTCTTAGCCTTGCCCTTCAAGTATCGTAGCATTTTTTCCAAAAATATTTCAATTTAGTGGGTACTGACTTAAAATAGACTCAAGTGCATGAATATGGTTTTTATATAATTTTTGGTTCATTATTTCATGCACCTGCAGTTCAAATTTTAGAAATTTCAATATAAATCGTAGAAACATACATAATGAATTAAAAATAACAAACTTATGTAGAAAAATGCAATTTTTTATGAGATGAGATATGTTGTATTTGATTGTAGAAAAAAATTCAAGTTTAAATGAAGATTTTACTATTGATTTTTCTTTTAAATCTAACACATTCCTTCTTAAAATTCTAATTCGTTCCTCTCAAATTTCCAACTTTCTTAACATCATACATGACAACTTTCTCAAAATATTTTTAAATTTTTATTACATATCTATTTTTCATATCATAACACCATGACAGGTCTCATATTTTTTAGACTTCATTTAAATTTTTTAGAATTAAAAATTCATTAAGCTCTATGTTTCCCATCGAGTGTCTTAACATTTTTTTATTTTTTTTCAATTTAGTGGATAACGATTTAAAATAGGCTCAAATGCATGAATAGGATTTTTCTAGAATTTTTGGTTCACTGTTTCATGCACTTGCAGTTCAAATTTCACAAATTTCAATATAAATCATAGAAACATATATAATGAATTAAAATTAGCAAACTTATGTAGAAAAATAGCAATGTGAACTTGAATATGGATTTTCATATTCATGATGATTTATGTGATGTTAACTATTACTTGTCATTTGTGTATTGTGAATTGTGAATAAATAAATACATTATTGATATTCGGTAAGTATTCATAACTGTATTCGTATCCGATGATATTCGATTCCATATCCGTATCCGTATTATCCGAATTCGAATCCGAAAAAAATATAAAAAAGGATATGATATTACTGATATCCATTCGTATCCGATCCGTTTTCACCCCTATCTATCGGTCAAGCACCATCTGAGAAGACACCAATTGGGAGGCACTGAATCCAATCGAGAATCATATTTAGAACTATGTAGGAGTAGAGTCACTTTTGTTTTTGAGTCTTTTAATGTTTAAGACTTTAGGGGATGACCCATATCCTAGGTTAGGCCCATGCATTCCACGTCTTGTAAACCCTATAAATAGCTGGTAGCCGCCATTGCTAGGGTTTGGGTTTTGCTTAGATTAATCCGCTATTGCAGTTTTGCCGTGAATCGGTTTGTGAAAACCCAACTTCGAGTTCTTCAACTTTTATCTGCAATTTCAGAATGTGTTTTCGTGTTCTTGCTTGTGTTCTCGATTCGTAGGCAGGGATAAGCCTTCTTGGCGAGGTCAATCGCATTCACGCGTGGTTGATAACCAACGGAGCCATAATGTAGTGATTGCTGGTATCAGATCAGTTCTGATCAGAAGTCAGATCGTCGACGCCGAGATCTCCACAAATCGTGTTTATCCTCCTAATGGAAGATCGGGCACCCCCATATGCTATGAAGTGGTATCAGAGCACATATTGACTGTTAGATATCTTTGTATCCCTTAGATAGATCTTCGTTTTTTTCCTAGAACTCCAGAAAAAGCCAAAAAAATCTTAGAGCCTTTGCAAATTCGTCACAATGTCGTATTGCTTAGTTTTGATCCATAGTCAACGCCAGGTTGCTAGTTTAGAGTTGTGTTCTTGTGTGGTATCGGAATGACAACTAGAGGGGGGGTTGAGGAACCATGTTGAAGAGCATGAGCCTTATGGCTCCAGATGTGATGAGTGATTGTCAACAGAAGTCAAGGAGGATACGTGAAGAGAAGATGAGACCTACCGTGTCTGGGGCGCATGTGACTCAGGTACACGGGCAGCGAGCGACAACCGGGCAGAGAAGTCATGGAGTCAGGCTGGTCCAATTTGAGTACATGGGCTAGGAGCGGCAGATGATCCACTGGTCTGTTGACCGGGATTGACTCAGGTACATGGGCGGTGAGCGATTGCCATGCTGAGGAAGCTATGGAATCGGGTTGGCCCAATCCGGGTACCCGGTGCGAAGACAATGGACGCTTTGTCAGTTTTGGCGCAAAACTGACAACCGATGATTATCTTTATTTAGGATTTTAATATCTAGCCTTTAGGTCCACAATCTTTGTTATTCGAGTCAGTTAAATATTCTAAGGGCATTTTATTATTTTCCAATTTTATTTTTAGAGTCAGTGTAATTAAAAATTCATTAAGCTCTATGTTTCCCATCAAGTGTCTTAACAATTTTTTTATTTTTTTTTCAATTTAGTGGATACCGATTTAAAATAGGCTCAAATGCATGAATAGGATTTTTCTAGAATTTTTGGTTCACTGTTTCATGCACTTGCAGTTCAAATTTGACAAATTTCAATATAAATCATAGCAAACTTTCATTTTCCTGCATTAATTTGTGTTTTCAGAGAAAATAAATTAGTACGCGCAGTAATTACTTTCCTGATCTTTGTGCACTGTGTTTTGATTCTGAATATTATAATATAGGTTGATTAATTTCTAGCACTTTCATTTTCCTGCATTAATTTGTGTTTTATTTATGGGAAGATTTTTATTTCAGTAATATTTTTAATTCTCAATTTACGTGCAATATATCAGTTTTATTTCTGAAAGATCTAGGATTTATTCACTTGATTAGTATTTTATTTTCACACTGCAATCTGAATATTTATTGATATATTTAGGTGTTTTTTCCTGTGCCATCAAGTATTTATTATTTCATTTAAGAACACATTTTTATTTACTGCAGTTATTTTATTTAGTTTAATTTATTTTTAATATCGTTGTTGATATCATTTTAATTAGGACACCGATCATTTTTAGGCTAGACAACTTTAGTACCTGTCTGTCTGTCGAGGTGCATTGGGTGTTGAGATTAGGCCTTTTATTCGGAAGAAATTTTTAGGTGCCCATTCACCCCCCTCTGATCGCTATTTTTGATCCTACAAGTGGTATCAGAGCAAGGGTAGGGTTTTTCCATACCTTAACCGGTTCTAACCTAGGTAGTGATCATGACTAACTCTGGTAAAGTCTCGTCCCTTGAAGCTTTTGGCTACACTTATTGGAAGACTCGCATGCGAGCCTATCTTATGAGCCTAAGCTAGGACATTTGGGATATTTGTGCTCATGCTACTTTTACTATACTTCCTGTTGCTGAGCACACTTCTCCTGATATAATTGCCCAGCATCAGAACAATAGCAAAGCGGTGAACATATTATTTTCTGGTTTAGGTCCTAGGGAGTTTGAGCGTGTTAGCCATCTCGACACTGCTCGAGAGATCTGGGCTACCCTCCAGGCACACCATGAGGGGACAACTCAGGTCAAGGCTAGGCTCTATCAGACATACCGTCGTGAGTATGAAAATTTCTCATAGAAGTCGGGTGAGACTGTTGAGGCTTTGTTTGGTTGTTTTCAATTGATCATTAACAAGCTTCGGGCCAACAAGGCTGAGCGTGATCAGCTGGTCTCAGATCATGAACTGGTGCTCAAGGTTCTTCATACCTTGGACCCTAAGATCTGGGAGATAAAGGTTTCTTTTATTGCTGAGAGTGCTTCCTATGATACCTTGACTGTCGCACAACTTTTTAGTAAGCTCAAGGTCTTAGAGGTTGATATCCAGTTGAGATCAAATCTTACTGGTTCTGGCTCAAAAACCCTAGCCCTTGAGACACCTTCTGTGGATCCTACTGCTTTGAGTTGTACTGCGTTTTCTTTGATGTCTATCTCCGAGGATCATCTTGATTCGCTAGGAGATGATGATCTATGTTTGTTTAATAACCGGGTGCACCGTGTCTATGATAAACGAATGCTTAAAAGACACGACAAAAAATCCAGATGCATTGAGTGTGGTGATCCAGGTCATTTCATCGCCGACTGCCCCAAGCGGAAGAGTTACAAGAAGGGAACCGGCGGTAACTCCTACGACTTCGGCAAGCACGACAACTCCACTTTCACAAAGGGCAAACCCAAGACAAGATTCTTTTGAAAGGCTCTGAAGGACTACAGGCGTGAGAACAAGAAGCGAGACAAGGCCTTCTTCACCGAGATGGAGAAAAGGTACTCAAAGAGGTCTTCGTCTTCCTCCTCGTCTTCAAGTTCAAGTGATGAAGAGATCGTGATCAAGAAGGGGAAGGACAGGGACGATCCGGTAGGCCTTTGTTTCATGGCCTTCGGGGACAAGTCGAAGAGTCACTCGCGTCACAACCGAAGATCCTGCAAGAGTTTTTTGTCCCTGAGATTGGAGTTGATCAAGCTAAAAGCTGAGAAGTCTGTCGAAGTTGATAGAGAGTGTGAGATCTGCTTGTCTCAGGTGGAGGTGCTAGCTTCCTTGAGAGAGGAGCTAGCTGATGTTCAGAATGAGAACTTTTACCTCCGTCAGATCCTGAGTTGGATTAGTGCCAGAGAGCCACAACTTGGCATGATGATCCAGTAGTTCAAGAGGCAGGATGGGTTTGGGGTAGGTTACACCTATACAAAGGCTGACTTTGAGAGTGCTATTAGCCGTGCAGTGGAGTGGAGCAAGATGACTTAGAGCAGAGATATCCCAAGACTCACTTGTAACACCCCAAATTTTCAAAGGAATAAAAATATTATTTAATCTAATTTCATGGAATTATTTACTTTGGAAATACCTTTAATGCCCTCCTTCACCATTTTGAACTAAAACCTAGATGAAATGGCCAAATCAGGAGCTGGAAATTTTTGTGTATGATCCCAAGGCCAAGATATATTTTTGAGAATTTTTACAAATTTTTATCAACCTTGGAAGTAGCACTATTATTTTAAACCAATTTCTGCAATTATTTTTATTCAGAAAAGAATTTGGAATAGTAACGGGCCTCTCCCCCCTTTCTCTCTCTCCAGGCCGGCCCAGCCCGTTACCCTCACCCGCCTCGGACTGACAGCTCGACCCCACCCGTCAGCAAGCCCCTCTCCTCTCGCGCGCGCGCCCGACACCCCAGCCCCACCTGTCAGTGCCAACCGCCCCCTCTCGCGCCCGAGCCCAACCCCACCCGTCAGCCACCTCACTCACTCACTCGTCTCCGCGAGATCCGCCCCCAAATCTCACCCCCTCGCTGGCCAACACCTTAATGCGCCTCGGATCCGTTGCTCCCGACCCCCTCCCCCCAAATTGATCCCGACATTCAAACCCCCACACTCCGGCGACCGTTTCCCCCTTTAAACCCAGCCGGATCGCGTCCCGATTCAATGAATCCGCATGCAACCCGAAGCTCGCCGGCGTTTAAACGCGTTTACTCCCGGCCACCGTCAATTGCGCCCCCCTGCCCCCACTGATGACCCTATTTAAACCCCCTGGCCATCCACGTTATACCCCTACGCTCACACGCTGCAAGATCGAACAAAACGCCCTCACTTCGGTTTTTAGCGCACCACCGCTGCCCGCACTCCAGTCGCCCGCACACCTATTTAAACCCTCCTTCGTCCTCGCCGTCCACACCATTGTGACCGCACGGACCTCGCCAGCCTCGGCCACCACTCCGTCATCGATGAACCCCACCGGATCATCGTCGCCGCCAAGGACCCGAACACCTTCGCCGCCTCCGCTCTATGCCGGCCTCGCTCCGTCGACCATTCGCTCCGCCAACGGTACCTTCATGTTCCCCTAGTCATCCTCTTTCCATTTTAGGCCCTAGGCATGACCGCCGTGGCCCCTGGCCCGCTCGCCGTCGCCGGAGAAGATGACCGGCACGGGTCGAGTACCCGTGCCTTATCGGATTCAGACCCGACCGTGCGATCGCGATCGAACGACGCCGACATCACCACGTGCGTGATTTAATCCGCACCGTCGGATCTAATCGAAGCGGTATGTTTTAATCTCATGTGTCCATCGATATTTAAAACCCGCACTCGATCTGAGCCGTTCATCGCGTACCGGTTCAACGTTTTAATCTCAGCCGTTCGCATTATTTTAACTCCCCGCCTCGCCCTCACGCGTTGGATCTGGATCCAACGGTCTAGATCGATCTGGCGCACGCGCACAGTGCGCGGGTTCACCGTGGGCCTGGCTCACCGTGGACCCGAGGCGATTTTAAATTTAAAATAAATTCTAGAAACTGTTTGAAACTTGTAAAATTCATATCTGGCGCATTTTAACTTCAAAAATTACCATTCCAATTTCAGAAAATTTGTAATATTATTCTCTATATGTTCATAGAATAAAAATAGTATGTTTACTTTGGACTTTCCATGTTTATTTAAATAGGTATTCAAATACCCTTAGGGTAAAATGCAAATTCAATCATTTAAATTTCAAATAAAGTTTATATTTAGTCATTTCCTATTAATATAATGAAACCACTAAGTTTTCTCTCAATCATTTATTTTAAATTAAATAGAAAACTTAAAATGAGATTATTCACCATTAAAAAACCCTTTTAAAAAAAGGGGACAATATCCCATTTTAGTTAATTTTAAATTATTTATAAAATAGGTTTCAGAAAATAAACAACTTGGTTTTCTTTAAATTGGACCAATCAAAACCTATGTGCTTGTTGTGTGATTTTATATTGTTTAAATTGAATGTTGTATTTATTTTATTCTACTTTATTTATATTGGGAAGACTACGACGCCACCGAGGAGCCGGAATATTACCCGGAAGTTCCTCTCTCCCCATTCGCTGAACAAGCCAAGTCACCAAACCAATCTTTTGAGCATATTGAACCCATGTTTTATTAAACTATCGCTAAAACATATAGGCTATACATGCATTACTCCAATGAAAACCCTTACAATATATGTATTTAGGATCCCCCGACCTTGATGTGCAACCCAAGCCATGCTATCTCGCCTAACCTCCTTGTCACCATATGATTAGTATTATTAGCTAGTGTCCAATGTATTGACACGATCGCTATAGGATAAAAATGAGTCGTAGCAAAATGGTTCTACCATATGATCCCCATTACTTCTTATCTTTGGAATTCTGTCGGTGATATGTTGTTGTTGTGAGTGAATGCATGGTGGGTTCCGGGTGCAAGCTAGGGCATTGGTCGATAGCACCCGGGGCACTTTAAGGACCGGTCTGTGGGATCCGTTGCAATACACTTCTGTACTAACCACAAGTCTAGTGGGTAAGTCCTAACTAAGGTATGGAGTGTTCCAAACCGAGGCCACCATTTGGAGATGGGTCAAGCAGCACCTGCGGGTGGCTTGTACCGACGTGGCGCAAAAGGGGATGCGACGTTAGCCGGGATGCGGCCCGGCGCGCCGGCGAAACCTAGAGCGGGTGGTTATCGCTTGGAGCATTTCATGCCGAGGTTTTGGCATGAGTTCCCGTGGTATGGGTCATCTCGTTACACTTTGGTGTTTGGGATGAGTGCATGCCTTGTGGGTACATTAGTACATCTCTGATCAAAGTCATAAATCTTTTCGAAAAGCCGAGCCCACGGTCAAGGGCAGGTTGCGTGACATCCCACAGTTAGACTACTTGTGATATGTATGTGCATGATGGTTTGACATGTAAGGACTGTTGTGCGAGGAGGTAAAACGTACTCCTCGAGTTAGATGATATTATTGTTGTTCATGTTTACTTTCCGCATGATAAAACTTGACTACATTAACTGCAATAACTGAAAATGTACTTTTCCGCACTTTTAGCCAATTATCCTTCCTTTGTTATTACCTTGCATTATTACCTGCATTTGCGGTGGCTTGTTGAGTACTTTTTGTACTCATACCCGTTGAACACCTCAAAGGATGCCTACTACGAAGACGGTCTGGAGTAGCGACCCAGTCAAGTGAAAAGATCTTGAAGAAGGCGTTCGTCATGCATTTAAATTTTTATTATTGTTTTTATAATACTCTGGAGTAATAAATATGGTCTGCGTACCATGAAAACTGTCGCATGTACGATTGTCGCATGATGAACCTCTTGTATTATTGTTTTTCTTATGAAATTCAATAATGTTCCGATTTCGATAAATCGGGGCGCTACATCACTCCACTGAGTCTTTTCAGGTTAGTCAGCCCAAGGATGGAGTGTTCCAAGAACAACCTAAAGCTCCACCCAAGAAGCAAATCTGGGTCCCAAAGCCTAAACCTCTCCACACTTCTCTTGACTCTTTACCTGGAACCTCTCACACCAAAGAATCTACACCCAACACCACTAAGCCTAAGAACCCCAAGCCTCAACCACATCCCAAGAAGCTTACCTATCACTGTGAGTTTTGTCAGAGAGACGGGCATCTTAAGGAGTTTTGCTTTAGGAGGAAGCGGGTTGAGAGAGCAGAGATAGCTCGAGGTGTGCAGGAGCAGTTCTACTAGCAGGGTGGTAGACAGAGAGTCCCTCGACATGGAGAGAGGATAGAGGCTAGGCCACGTCATGTAGGTGGTGGTAGAGGAGACGACTTTCATGACCATGCTCAGGAGGGTGGTTTTTGTTCCGGCAGAGCTCCAGGTCATTCTGGATATGGCTTTGGTCCTCGTGGCCGTGATTTTAGACAGAACAGAGGACCACGCTTTGAGCCGCGTTTTGGTCCAGATTCATATGATTCCTTCTGCTTTCCTACTTACGAGCAGATGGCTCGACACTGGTTTAGATCCTTTGCTAAACCTAGTGTCAGACCATTTGCTCCCACTCATGACCATTGATCTTGTAGGATCGAGGACTGGAGGACGTGTGGATCATGGATTCAGGATGTTCTCACCACATGACGGGACACTGTAGATGGTTCTCCAGCCTCACTCCCTAAGCTCCAAGGAATACATCACTTTCGGGAACAGTGGTAAAGGGAAGGTACAAGGTATCAGGTCGATTCACATCTCTGATCATTTATCTTTGAAGAATGTTGCTTTGGTTGGAAACTTGAATTTTAATTTAATTTCTGTTTCGCAACTCCTTGAGGATGGTTTAGAGGTTCGCTTTAAGAAGGGCATGTCTTCTGTTGTTGATTCTAGAGGATCTTTGGTTTGCCAGATCTTACCCTTTGGTAAGGTTTTTCGTGTTGATTTCTCTAGTTCTTCTGGCTCTTCTCGCTGTTTGATTGCTGGATCCTCCTCTGAGCTCTGGAAGTGGCATAGGAGGTTAGGTCATTTGTGCTTTGATCTACTAGTCATATTGAGCTCTTTGGACCTTATCCGAGGATTGCCCAAGCTAAAGATGGAGAAAGATCTAATTTGCCATCCCTGTCGTCATGGGAAAATGGTTGCCGCTTCTCACGCACCTGTGACTCAAGTGATGACTTCATACCTAGGAGAGCTATTACATATGGATATAGTTGGTCCAGCTAGAGTACGCTCAGTCGGTGGGAAGTGGTATGCGCTTGTGATAGTTGATGATTTTTCTTGATTCTCGTGGGTTTTCTTTCTCGAGTCTAAGGATGAGGCTTTTCAATTTGTTCATGACCTTATTTTGAAGTTGAAGAACGAGAACAATGGTCGGATGCGAGCAATTCGTTCGGACAACGGTTCTGAGTTTAAGAACTCACAGTTCATCAGCTTCTGTAGTGATCAAGGTCTTGATCATTAGTTCTCTACCCCTTACACTCCCCCACAGAACAGCATTGTAGAACGAAAGAACCGCACGCTAGTCGAGATGGCTAGGATGATGCTCGATGAGCATAGGACTCCTAAGCGCTTTTGGGCTGAAGCCATGAACACAACTTGCTATCTGGCCAACCACATTTTTCTTAGAGCTTACTTAGGTAAGACATCGTATGAGTTGCAGTTTGGCAGACAGCCCAAGGTGAGTCACTTGCGAGCGTTTGGTTGCATGTGCTTTGTGCTCAAGAAGGGAGGGCATTTGGACAAGTTTGAGTCTTGTTGCTGGGATGGAGTCTTTCTTGGTTATGCTTTGCATTCTCGAGGATTTTGTGTTTGGAACCTCGACTCTCAGCAGCTTGTCGAGATTTGTGAGGTTTGATTTGATGAGTCCATGCCTTCGCTGACTCCTTCTTTTGAGCTTTCTGGAGATGATGAGCTTGGAGAGTCTATCTTCGAGGAAGATGATGACACTCCTGCTATTGATGAGGGTGGGCCTTCTGCATAGCCTACAGACCCCACACCTTCTAAGACTTCGACTGAGGATGAGGACGGACCAATGGTTACCCCTTCTACTTCGAACAAGCCCCCTCAGCTGAGTCCAGAGGTGCCAGTTGCTGACTCCGGTGAGGTGACTTCAGATCACCTAGGATCCTGAGCAGTTCAGTGTGATCACCCCTCAGAGCTCATCATCGGTGATCTTACGGAGAGATCCTTGCGTTCTTCTATTGGTTCGCTTGCTGTGTTTATTGCCACTTTTGAGCCCAGAGACGTTTCTCATGCTCTTTCTGATTCAAATTGGATAAACGCCATGCAAGAAGAGCTTGAAAACTTTGTTCGCAATTGGGTTTGGACACTGGTTGAGCTACCACTTGGATGCAACACCATAGGCACCAAGTGGGTGTTTAAGAACAAGCAAGGTGAAGATGGGGTTGTGGGGTGCAACAAAGCTCGACTAGTTGCACAAGGTTTCTGCCAGAAAGAAGGTATTGATTTTGAGGAGACCTTCGCCCCTGTTGCCCGTCTTGAGTCCATTTGTATTCTTTTGTCCTTTGCTGCTTCTAAATGTTTTAAGCATTTTCAAATGGATGTCAAGAGTGCTTTTCTGAACGGGTATATAGAGGAGGAGGTCTATGTTAAGCAGCCCCCCGATTTTGAGAACCCTAAGTTTCCTCGACATGTTTTCAAGTTGCAGAAAGCTTTATATGGTCTGAAGCAAGCCCCTAGGGCTTGGTATGATCTCCTAAAGTAGTTTTTGTTGGGGAATTATTTTGTGATGGAATTTGTGGACAAAACTCTTTTCTTGATCAGAGTTGGCTCAGACTTATTTGTTGCTCAGATTTACGTGGATGATATTATTTTTGGTGGTTCTACTAATGAGCTTGTGTCCAAGTTTTCTGAGTAGATACACAGTGAGTTTGAGATGAGTCTCATGGGTGAGCTCAAGTACTTCTTAGGGCTCTAGATCAAGCAGACCAAGGAAGGCATCTTCATCCACTAGGGCAAGTACACACGGGACATACTGAAGAAGTTTGACTTTGGTGGAGAGCTAAAGCCTCAGATGACCCCAATGGGTACATCTGGAGGCCTGGACAAGGACGCGAACGACCTCAAGGTCAACGAGAGAGAGTATCGAGAGATGATCGGATCACTGCTATACTTGACTGCGACGAGACTGGACATTCAGTTTGCCGTGGGTTTGTGCGCGTGTTTTCAGTCTTCACCACGCGCTTCTCACCGGCAGGCTGTCAAGCATATTTTCAGGTACCTTACTTATGCTCCTGATCTAGGTCTTTACTATTCTGCATCATCGTCTCTTGATTTATCTGGCTTTTTCGACACCGATTTCGGTGGGTGCCGGTTGGATCACAAGTCGACTTCTGGTACTTTCCAGTTTCTCGGTTCTTCGCTTGTTTCTTGGTCTTCTCAAAAACAATCTGGAGTTGCGCTTTCTACTACTGAGGCTGAGTATGTAGCTGCTGCTAGCTGCTGCTCAAAGTTGGTTTGGATGATTTCTACTTTGCGGGATTTTGGGTTGTTCTTCCCTGCCAGAGTTCCTTTGTTTTACGATAGCACCAGCGCAATTCGTGTAGGGAAAAACCCATGTCTTCATTCAAAAACCAAACATATTGATGTGCGCTTTCACTTTCTAAGGGATCAATATGAGAAAGGGGTTATTGATCTTGTTCATGTTGATACCCATCAACAGTTGGCTGACATTTTTATCAAACCCCTAGATCAGTCTACTTTTGAGCGTTTGCGAGGGGATTTGGGAGTTGTGTATCCTTTTTAGGATATTTTGAGTCAATTTTTCTTTCTTCTTTATTCTTTTCTTGAGTCTTCTCGTGTGTGTTCATATCATGCATTTTCACATATCACACTTTGAGCTTACTTCTGTTATATGATTGATCTGCTTTATTTATTCTAGCTGGTACATGCTTTTGATTAACTATCGATGATCATGCTTTGTTTCCGTTAACATGATATGTCTGATATGTGTCTGTTGGGGGAAAATATCTCATCTTCGGGGTTATTGCCGAAGCAGCATAAAGGCAGACAACAGGTTCGAAGGTTCCCAGAAGATCATCTTCGAAGATACCCGGAACCAAGTTCGAAGTACGAAGATAGGCTTTGGTTCGGAGTACATCTTCGAACTAAGGCTTTTCAAGATCTTTTCTGCCAGCTAAGATGGAAGACTTATCTTCTTTCTCATTAGATTAGTCTTTTACCATTTTAGCCCTATTAAGGGAACCGAATAGTTTCCACTATGTCGGTTGTAATAGAGGGGTAAATAGGTCTTTTCCTTAATGTTTGGACCTATAAATACCCCCCATTTCACCCTGTAACAGGGACCGAATACAAGTTATTCAATACACACATCCGAACTATTCTAAGTTATTATCCTTTCGGAGGCTTAGAATAGTTCTCTTCGCAAACACTTCGTTTGTTAGTTTCTCTTCTACAGAAACCTGTGCGTAATCTTTTACGCCAACAGTTGGCGCCGTCCGTGGGGAACCTAGTCCGAAAAACTTCATTCTCTACCAACTTCTTACATCATGCCTCCTAAGCGGAGCGCACCCCGCAATCCCACTCGGAGGTCCTCTCGGATCTCCGGAGAAATACCCTTCGACACAGTTGAAGTCGGAGGTCCTTCGACATTCCCTCCACAAACTCCGGAAGGGGCTTCCATCCCTCGAACATACGAAGCTTCTCCGCCAACCCCTTCTATACTCCGACCGCCCGGAGTCCCTTCTCCACCCTCCATCCCGATTCGAACTGATCCGACCAGTTCTCAAGACCCGGAAGATCCTTCCGGAAGAGATGAAAATAATCTTGGAGATATGGCCACTCAAATGGCCAACCTTCAAGCTGAAGTGACAAGGTGGCGACAGGAAGCTGCGAGCAGGCTTCGCTCTCAAACCACCCCAACCATCCCAGAAGTGCCCGAAGACGATGATCTTGATTATCCCGAAGCCCCGGAGAACGCCTCCTTCGACAATGAGTCTCCGCTGCATCCTGAGCTGCAGAAGGTTCGCTTTGATCCGAAGTTTAAAACTTCGAAGCTCTGTAAGTATGCCGGAGATGAAGATCCCGGAGAGTTCGTTCGGTCTTATGCCCTAGCAATTGAGGCTAGCGGCGGAGTTAGAGACACTATGGCGAAGTGCTTCCCTTTAGCTCTTCAAGGAGTGGCATTGAGATGGTTCTGGTCTTTGAAGCCAGGATCAATCAATTCATGGTCGCAGTTGAAGAGGAAGTTCATAAGCAACTTTCAGGGCACCTTCGTGCCTCCTATGTCAACAGGAAGCCTTTTCCAGGTGAAACAGCTCCCCGGAGAATCATTGAGGCGGTACTTTAAGCGCTTCACTCATACGAAGTCGCAAATTCGGGGGCTGTCCACATCTTCAGTGGTTGATGCAGCTCGGGAAGGCGTCAGTCATCAAGGCCTTCTGGATAAACTGCATCGGAAGAGCATCTCCTCAGTCTCTCAGTTAATGTCATACTTCGAGGAGTATGCGAGGTCAGAAGAGGGTTGGCTTCGGAGGACTGCTGCTACTTCGTCTATATTGCAAGAAGTCAAAGTAGAAGTGAAGACTCCGGTGCAGCCGCAGGAACCAGTCTTCGAAGTGCAACATGATCGGAGAAGAGGGCAAAAGCACCCTCGTTCTGAAGTCATGAATATTGCACCCCCACAGAAGTTTACACCAAGAGCTCCACAGTCTACGGGGAACAAGGCCAGCGGCTGGAGGCCGCCAAGGAAAATGGCTGGCAAGGGCCAGACCCTTTTCTGCTGTATTCACGGAGAAAATCGAAGCCATGCAACTGACACTTGCAAGGCTATACTTACTCTAAGGAGAGAGTACTTAGAGAGAACTTCGGGTCGAGGCAGTACCGACCGAGTTCCAGCTGCAACGCGCCCAGAGCCGGTTCAGGCCGTGGCGCGAATAGAAAATTTTGACGCTGCAAGGCACCCTCCGGTGGCCAATGTTATGCCACCTCCGAAGCAAGAGGAAGGGCAAGATAGAGGAAAAAGAGTAGTTCTCCCTATCTCTGGAGGAGGTACCCTCGGAAGCATGTCCAAGAGACAGCGAAGAGAGTACGTTCGGGAACTAGGTCATATTGGGACTTCGTCATCTGCAGCTGCAATGCCGGAGTGGTCTCATGTTCCGATATCTTTCTCTGCGGAGGATGCAGCTGGTATTAAGTTCCCGCACGCAGATCCATTGGTTATCACTGCTGATATTGCGGGCACTGAAGTCCGAAGGGTGTTAATTGACGGAGGTAGCTCGGCAGATATCATTTTTGTTCAAGCCTTCGATCAGTTATGCATTTCCAGGAAGCATCTCCTTCCAGCGGCTCGTCCTCTGCAAGGCTTCGCAGGACCCCCGCTTGATGCACTTGGCCAGATAGGCCTCGAAGTTACCTTCGGAGAAGGTTTATTAGCCCGGACTGAAGAAGTTATCTTTGATGTGGTAGATGCCCCGTATGCTTATAACGTCATTTTCGGACGGGGCATGCTGAACCAGTTCGGAGCTGTGGCGCATCACAATTACTTGTGCATGAAGATGCCCACACAAGCAGGAGTCCTTACAATCTTCGGAGATCAAGCCATTGCTCGGAGGGCGGAATATGGTCATGGTCCCCCTCTTGATCCGAGGCAAGTAAACAGTGTGCAGGATAATGAAGAAATTTTTTCAGCCTCCTCCGAAGCTTCGAAGAAGTCTTTTCCGAGACCAAGTCCCGAAGGAGAGATTGCAACGAAGGTCATTGTTAGAGATGGTAAAGAGTACACTTTTCAATTTGGTAAAGATTTACCTCCTGAAGTTGCAACCTCCTTGGAAAAGGTAGTGGAAGAAAATTTGGATGTCTTCGCTTGGTCTGACGAAGATATCACCGGAGTCGATCGGGATATTATTGAACACAGTTTACTTGTAAACCCGAAGGCCCGGCCTGTTCGACAAGGACTCCGGAAGATGTCCGCAGAGAGAGCTGCTCTAGCTAAGGACGAAGTTGAAAAATTATTGAAGGCTGGGATTATCAGAGAAGTGGCTCACACAGAATGGTTAGCCAACCCAGTCTTCGTCAGAAAGAAGTCTTCCGGGAAATGGCGCATGTGCATTGATTTCACATCTTTGAATAAAGCATGCCCACGTGACCCCTACCCCATGCCCCGAATTGATCAACTGGTTGACTCCACCGCAGGTTCGGAGTTACTAAGCTTCCTCGACGCGTATTCTGGTTATCATCAAATATGGTTGAAGCGTGAAGATGAAATCAAGACAAGCTTCGTAACTCCTTCGGGAGTCTTCTGCTATGTAAGAATGCCCTTCGGCCTAAGAAACGCCGGAGCTACTTTTTCAAGATTAGTTGCTAAGGCTCTAGGTCATCAATTAGATCGCAATGTGGAGGCCTCTATGGATGATATTGTAATAAAGAGTGCTTTAAAGCACCAACATAGCCTAGACTTAGCAGAAACATTCAATAGCCTTCGGGCATGTGGGATCCGCCTTAACCCCGAAAAATGTATATTCGGCGCTAAGGCTGGAAAATTGTTAGGGTATTTAGTTTCAAGCAGGGGAATTGAAGCTAGCCCTACTCAAATAACTGCGCTGCAGAAGATGGCTCCTCCGAAGAATTTAAAGCAAGTGCAAAAGCTGACTGGGCGTCTGGTCGCACTTAGCAGGTTTTTATCAAGGTCTGCGGAGAGGAGTTTGCCAATATTCAAAGCTTTGAAAGGGTCCGAAGATTTTGCATGGACACCGAAGTGTCAGAGAAGCTTTGAAGATATTAAAGATTATCTCAGTAATCTTGCTACACTCACGGTGCCTTCTGCGGACGAAAACCTACTCCTGTACCTTGCAGCTACAGGTTCAGCTGTTAGCGCAGTCCTTGTCAGAGAAGTGGATTCCAATGGGAAGTTGGTCCAAAATCCTGTTTATTTTGTATCCGAAGCATTATCAGGAGCGAAGACAAGATACTTCGAACTCGAGAAGTTCGTTTATGCTCTGATAATGGCTTCGAGGAAGCTAAGACATTATTTTTTGGCTCATAATGTAATTGTACCAACTTCGTATCCCTTAGGAGATATGCTCCGAAGCAAAGATTCCACTGGAAGGATTGGAAAGTGGGCAGTCGAGCTAGCACCCTTCGGCATATCTTTCTTGGCAAGGAAAACTATCAAATCCCAAGTCCTAGCAGACTTCGTAGCAGAGTGGACACCACCTGCGAATTTGACTCCGGAGAAATCAAGTGACGGAGTTTGGACTGTTTACTCCGATGGAGCTTTCCAAGCATCCGGAGCAGGCATTGGGGCAGTGTTGATTTCACCGTCAGGGCAAAGAGCAATGTACTCCGCAAGACTCAACTTTAAGTCTACCAATAATATAGCGGAGTACGAAGGAATTTTATTGGGACTCCGGAAAGCATGTGCTCTAGGGGCTACAAGAATAATTATAAAAACAGATTGTCAGATAGTAGCAGGGCACGTAGACAAAAGTTTTCAAGTTCGGCATTGTTGGGGGAAAATATCTCCTCTTCGGGGTTATTGCCGAAGCAGCACAAAGACAGCCAACTAGTTCGAAGATTGTCCGAAGACCTTCTTCGAAGATGCTCGGAACCTGGTTCGAAGCCCGAAGACAAGCACTGGTTCGAAGTATGTCTTCGAACCAAAGCCCTTCAGGATCTTTTCTGCCAGCTAAGATGGAAGACTTATCTTTTATCCTATTAGATTAGTCTTTTACCATTTTAGCCCTATTAAGGAAACCGCATAGTTTCCTTAATGTCGGTTGTAATAGAGGGGTAAATAGGTCTTTTCCTTAATATTTAGGCCTATAAATACCCCCCATTTTACCCTGTAATGAGGACCAATTACCAGTGAATCAATATACACTTTCGAACTATTCTAAGCTATTATCCTTTCGGAGGCTTAGAATAGTTTGCTTCGCAAACACTTCGTTTGTTAGTTTCTTTCCTACAGAAACCTGTTAGCGTAATCTTTTACGCCAACAGTTGGCGCCGTCCGTGGGGAACCTAGTCCAAAAAACTTCGTTCTCTACCAACCTCTTGCATCATGCCTCCTAAGCGGAGCGCACCTCGCAATCCCACTCGGAGGTCCTCTCGGATCTCCGGAGAGATACCCTTCGACACAGTCGAAGTCGGAGGGTCTTCGACTATCCCTCCACCTCAAACTCCGCAAGGGGCTTTTATCCCTCGAGGATACGAAGCCTCTCCACCAACCCCTTCCACACTCCGACCGCCCGGAGCCCCTCTACCACCCTCCATTCCGATTGGAACTGATCATACCAGTTCTCAAGACCCGGAAGGTCCTTCCGGAGGAGATGAAGATAGCCTTGGAGACATGGCCACTCAAATGGCCAATCTTCAAGCCGAAGTAGCGAGGTGGCGGCAAGAGGCTGCGAACAGGCTTCGTCCTCAAGCCACCCCAGCTATCCCCGAAGTGCACGAAGACGACGATCTTGATTATCCCGAAGCCCCGGAGAACGCCTCTTACGACAATGAATCTCCGTTGCATCCCGAGCTTCAGAAGGTTCGCTTCGATCCGAGGTTCAAAACTTCAAAGCTTTGCAAGTATGCCGGAGACGAAGATCCTAGTGAGTTTGCGCGTTCTTATGCCCTAGCAATCGAGGCTAGTGGCGGAGACAGAGAAACTATGGCGAAGTGCTTCCCGTTAGCCCTTCAAGGAGTGGCGTTGAGATGGTTCTGGTCTTTAAAACCAGGATCAATCGCTTCATGGTCACAGTTGAAGAAGAAGTTCATAAGTAACTTTCAGGGCACCTTCGTGCCCCCCATGTCGACAGGAAGCCTTTTCCAAGTGAAACAGCTCCCCGGAGAAACATTGAGGCAGTACTTCAAGCGCTTCGCTCACACGAAGTCGCAAATTCGGGGGCTGTCCACATCCTCGGTGGTTGATGCGGCTCGGGAAGGCGTCAGTCATAAAGGCCTTTTGGATAAATTGCATCGAAAGAGCATCACTACGGTATCACAGCTGATGTCGTACTTCGAGGAGTACTCGAAGTCAGAAGAAGGTTGGCTTCGGAGGACTACTGCTACTTCGACAGTGTTGACAGAAGTTAAAGCAGAGGTGAAGACTTCGGCTCAGCCGCAAGAACCAGTCCCCGAAGTGCAACATGATAGAAGAAGAGGGCAAAAGCACCCTCGCTCTGAGGTCTTAAACATTGCACCCCCGCAGAAGTTTGCACCAAGAGCTCCACAGTCTGCAGGGAACAAGTCCAGCGGCTGGAGGCCGCCAGGGAAAACGGCTGGCAAGGGCCAGACCCTTTTTTGCTGTATTCATGGAGAGAACCGAAGCCATGCAACTGACACCTGCAAGGCTATTCTTACCCTTCGGGGAGAATACTTGGAGAGAACTTCGGGTCGAGGTAGTACCGACCGAAGTCCAGCAGCAGCAGTGCGCTCGGAGCCGGTCCAGGCTGTGGCGCGGATAGAAAATCTTGATGCTGCAAGGCATCCTCCGGTGGCCAATGTTATGCCACCTCCGAAGCAAGAAGAAGGGCAAGATAGAGGGAAGAGAGTAGTTCTCCCTATCTCCGGAGGAGGTACCCTCGGAAGCATGTCCAAGAGACAGCGAAGAGAGTACGTCCGAGAAGTAGGCCACATTGGGACTTCGTCATCTGCAGCTGCAATGCCGGAGTGGTCTCATGTTCCAATATCTTTCTCTGCGGAGGATGCAGCTGGTATCAAGTTCCCGCATGCAGATCCATTGGTTATCACTGCTGATATTGCCGGAACTGAAGTCCGAAGGGTGCTAATCGACGGAGGTAGCTCGGCAGATATCATATTTGTACAAGCCTTCGATCAGTTATGCATTTCCCGGAAGCATCTTCTCCCAGCGGCTCGTCCTCTGCAAGGCTTTGCAGGACCTCCGCTAGATGCACTTGGCCAGATAGGCCTGGAAGTAACCTTCGGAGAAGGTTTACTAGCCCGAACTGAAGAAGTTATCTTTGATGTGGTGGATGCCCCGTATGCTTATAATGTTATCTTTGGCCGAGGCATGTTGAATCAGTTCGGAGCTGTGGCGCATCACAATTACTTGTGCATGAAGATGCCCACACAATCAGGAGTTCTGACAGTCTTCGGAGATCAAGCCATAGCTCGGAGAGCAGAATATGGTCATGGTCCTCCTCTTGATCCGAGGCAAGTAAACAGTGTCCAAGAAAATGGAGAAATTTTTTCAGCCTCCTCCGAAGCTTCGAAGAAATCGTTTCCAAGACCAAGTCCCGAAGGAGAGATTGCAACGAAGATCATTGTCAAAAATGGTAAAGAATACACTTTTCAGTTTGGTAAAGATTTACCTCCCGAAGTTGCAACTTCCTTGGAAAAGGTTGTAGGAGAAAATTTGGATGTCTTCGCCTGGTCTGACGAAGATATCACCGGAGTCGATCGGAATATTATTGAGCACAGCTTGCTTGTAAACCCGAAGGCCCGGCCTGTTCGACAAGGGCTCCAGAAGATGTCCGCAGAGAGAGCTGCTCTAGCTAAGGACGAAGTTGAAAAACTGTTGAAGGCTGGGATTATCAGAGAAGTGGCCCATACAGAATGGCTAGCCAACCCAGTCTTCGTCAGGAAGAAGTCTTCCGGAAAGTGGCGCATGTGCATTGATTTCACATCTTTGAATAAAGCGTGCCCACGTGACCCCTACCCCATGCCCCGAATTGATCAACTAGTTGACTCCACTGCAGGTTCGGAGTTACTAAGCTTCCTCGACGCGTATTCCGGATATCATCAAATATGGTTGAAGCGCGAAGATGAAATCAAGACGAGCTTTGTAACTCCTTCGGGAGTCTTCTGCTATGTAAGAATGCCCTTCGGCCTAAGAAATGCCGGGGCTACCTTTTCAAGATTAGTTGCTAAGGCTCTAGGTCATCAATTAGGTCGCAATGTGGAGGCCTATATGGATGATATTGTAATAAAGAGTGCTTTAAAGCACCAACATAGCCTAGACTTAGCAGAAACATTCAATAGCCTTCGGGCATGTGGGATCCGCCTTAACCCCGAAAAATGTATATTCGGAGCTAAGGCTGGAAAGTTGTTAGGGTACTTCTATGGGTGGAAGCAGAACCCTTAACAGCTATCACTTCGAATAACGTACAGAAATTCTTCTGGAAAAACATTATTTGCCGGTTCGGAGTGCCTAGATATCTCACAGTTGATAATGGAACACAGTTCGACGCAGAACCCTTCAGAAAGTTTTGCGAAGACCTAGGCATTCAACTATGTTTTGCTGCAGTGAGACATCCTCAGTCGAATGGAGCCGTTGAGCGAGCCAATGGAAATATCTTATCAGGGCTAAATCGAAGAATAGTAGGCTTGTCAAAGGGACTGTGGACCGAAGAGCTTCCGAAGATTCTATGGTCCATTCGGACTACGCAAACAAGGTCCACAGGTTTTACTCCGTTCAGACTACTATTCGGAGATGAAGCTATGACTCCAACGGAGCTCAAAGGAGGATCACTTCGCAGCACCGAACCAGACATCGAAGAAGAAAGACAAGCTTCGTTAGATTTGACAGAAGAAACAAGGCTTCGAGCTGTAGCCAATTTATCAAAGTATCATCAGCAGACGAAGACTTGGTATGACCCGAAGGTTAAGCTCAGCGAGTTAAGACCGGGTCATCTTGTTCTACGAAGCATTATAGCACCAGGGAAGTTAGGCAATAAATGGGAAGGTCCATATCTAATTGTCCGCTCGGGGCGCCCTGGTTCATTTAAATTAGCTAATTTAGAAGGTGAAGAGTTAGCACATACTTGGCATGCGGAGCACCTAAAGCGATACTTCGCATAAGGGCTCCTTGTAATTCGCTTGTAATCACCTCTAAATTAATAAAGCATACATCCTGTAGCGTGCCTTCCCCTTGACGCTCCTAGTCTCCCGAGCGGACGCGCTGGGACGGAAGTCGTTCGAGAGGGAAGTGTATTAAGCAGGGCTGTATTTCCGGACTTCGAACCCTTAAAGTCGAAGCCTCCGGTGTGGTGGCTGAAATCCATCCGGAGCCCAAGCTGATACCTTGTAGGCATCCGTAAAAGAGCCAATACCACATTCTACGGAGTCCAAGCTTCGGCTGGTAGACTTCCGTAAAAAGAGCCGAAGGTGGCCAAAATCTGCGGAGTCCAAGCTGCAGCTTGTCAGACTTCCGTAAAAAGAGCCGAAGGTGGCCAAATTCTGCGAAGTCCAAGCTCCGGCTGGTAGACTTCTGCAAAAAAGAGCCCAAGTGGCCAAATTCTGCGAAGTCCAAGCTCCGGCTGGTAGACTTCTGCAAAAATAGCCGAAGGTGGCTACAATTCTGTGAAATCCAAGCTCCGGCTGGTAGATTTCTGCAAAAAACAAGCCGAAGGTGGCTAAAGCAAAACAGCATTTAAGCCATGAGCTTCGAATGACTGTTCATATGCGTCCAAAGTGACAAAAATTTTTAAGACATTAAAGTGTCCTGGAAGTTATCTCAATTGATCTCTTTCATGAAATAAACAAAGGTACCAAGTTACCATTCTTCTGACTACAAATAGTCGAAGATATTTCATAAGATTTCAAAAGATCTTTAAAATGACAGAGGGGCTCCGAACCCCCAAAAAATTGTACTCCGAAGTTTTTTCTTTGCGCATAACCATCTTCGAATACAGTTCGAAGTTGCTTATACCCAAAGAGTGGCTAGTAATTATGGAGACAATTTTAAATCGGCTTTCATTATCAAAACAAATGTATTTACAAATTACATTATGAAAAATTGGTAT
This sequence comes from Zizania palustris, assembly GCA_019279435.1. Lineage (NCBI taxonomy): Eukaryota > Viridiplantae > Streptophyta > Magnoliopsida > Poales > Poaceae > Zizania > Zizania palustris. The sequence continues at coordinate 4,393,051 of JAAALK010000286.1, read as the reverse complement.
CTATACCAAGAAGGAATCGGAGACCTCTTCGGTCCCGAGAGCTAGGGGTGGAACGACTAGTTCCAACTTCGGAAGTTCTAAGAACTTTACGTTTAACTCTCTTCCTCCCCTTCGAAGCTCTAAAATCCTTCTGTTCTTGCTGAAGTTCGGCCCAAGTTCGAAGCCGCTCGGGGCTTCTCTCCCAGCTTCTAAGATCTTCAGATCTTTTATTTTGGGCTTCACCTTCGTCTTCGGACCAATTAGTGTCTTCAGAAGACGAGGTGTTTGCGTCGCTCTCTTTATCTTCCTCTTTAATATAAGACAATATGTCTTTGATTACTTCGGGCGCAATAACGCCGGAGTCATCTCGAGGGATAAGGAATCGAGGACGCTTATAACTCTTTAGAAGTTCGAAGGTGTTCCACAGTGAGCGAAGTTCGCTGTTAAGCTCTAACACTTCGATATCTTCCATAAGAGGCAAAGCCTAAAAATATGACAAACAAGATTTTCATTGATAAATATTTACAAGCATCAGCTTTACATAATCAAAAAATCCTAAATAATCCTAAACCTGCGGGTTCGGAGGAGGCTGACTGCTCGAAGCTTGGCTCCGAACTTGCTTTTGGCGTTGGCCTTCGTCAATCCAAGCCTTGATCGCAGATCGACCTTCGGCTCTCCATGAAGTTTGGAAGGCTCGCCAAGCAGCAGCTATACCTTCGGAAGGTTTTAGAAGTCGGTCGTCGTCGAAGATGATAGAACCCTCTGCGCTCGGAGTGATTGTTCGGCCCAAATCCTCGTAGTAGCGAAGTAGTCCAAGGGCAGACACTTGTCCGGAGAGTTCTCCATAACGTATGCCTGCCGTCTTCATTTGCTTCGCTGCTCCTTGGATCCTCTTTAGCCGGCGCAGCAGAGTTACATTGTCATCTGAAGGTAGTGATCCAGTAGTACCGAAGTACTCCAAGACACCTAACATTTGTTCGATGACCTCTGAAGCCACCTTCTCGGACTTAACCTTTTCTTCAATAAGCATATCCTTGGCCGAAGTTGTTTCAGCTAAAACTCCGGAGATTCTAGCGTTCTCCGTAGTCAAAACATTCTTTTGAGTTCGGAGTTGGCCAGCCTCTTCTTGTAGCCTTACAAGTGCGGAGTCCTTCGCAGCATCCTCCGTCCGCAGTCTTTCAATCTCCGCTCGAAGCACAACTCTTTCTGCTTCGAGCTCTTTTCTTGCAGCCTCCAAGCTTTGCCTAGCTCTTCGCTCTGCTATTATCACATTGTCCATTTGAGATACTCGACCTTCGGAGAAGTTAAGATTTCTTTGAAGAGTTTCGTTCTCTTCCCGAAGTTGAGCAATTTCGTTTTCATTCGACAAAGCTGCAGCGCGGGCTAAGACTGCTTGCTAAGAAAAAGAAAAACTGAAATAAGAAATTATTCATATATAATTCATTTTTTGGTTCGAAGATGCTTTATACCTGATAAGCTGCTCTTTCCACAGCAAGGTTAAGCTCCGAACCCTTCACTCTGCTTAAACGGGCTACCAGTTCTGTTTCCCCGACTTGGCGACTGGCTTCACCCAAAGGTTTAACCAAAGTCCCAAGTCCGGTTTTCTCCTCCAAAAAAGGAGTTATGAGAGGAAGCAGTTTTGAAGCTTTCTGGTCAGCCCTGCTTAGCGAAGGTCCGGAGGTTTCTTCCGAGGCCCTTGGAACTTCAGAAGATGGCCCCCCCTCAGTCGATTCACTTTCGTCCGTTGACTCAGATGAAGTCGATCCTTGAGCTGGGAGGGGCTCGATGTGTCTTTTTCCTCTTCCAGGCCCCGGTAGAGCAACTCCCGGTTGCGGCCCCGAAGTTGTCGAAGGTCTTAGAGTTGTATCTTCGAAGGATACTTCGACAACAGGAGGCTCTGAAAAACCAAAAATATTACACATTGTATAATTTTGCAAAAATTGATAAGAATTAAGCAAAATTTACCTTCGATATTCTCTGGAATATCGAGCACCGGGCTGATCGGAGGATCATAAGTGTAGTCCTCATCCGAATCGGCCGTTAAATCTTGGGCTACAGGAGCATCGTCCTGAAGAGCCCTCGTTACTTCTTCGAGAATCGAAGCCATAATGACTTCGACTCCCCCTTCATCCACTGAAACTCCGGCCTGAGTTATGTCTTCTTGAACTACCGAAGTCATTGGTTGATCAACATTGTCTCCAGACTCCGGTATGTTCGCAGGCACTTCAGCTTCATCTACACCCATAGGGGCTTCGATTTGTTCTTCTTGGGTATCCGGAGCTCTTACTTCTTCGATGTTGGCTTGAGGCTCCGGAATACCTACAGTGTCTTCAATGTGAATATTTCGTTGAACTGCATCTTCATCAATTAATCTTACTAATAAAATACCTTCGTCTTCTTTGGAGCTAGAAGCCGAAGCTCTTGAGCTCGAAGGTGCGAGGTTTTTCGGCTTCCGAGCCACCTTCTTCGTCGGAGTCTTTACGGAGCTGGAGGCTCCGGCTTCGGCTACTCTCTTCTTGGGTCCTTTCTCTTGAGGCACCCAGTCCATCAGAGGGGGCGGAGTTAACTCCAACATTCCCCATACTCTGTTAAAACGCTCCCAACTTCCGACTAATTTGATTCGCCATTCCTTTTCTGACGGAGTTGGAGCACCCAAGATCTTCTCCGAAGCCCTTATAATTTGCTCTGAAGTAATAGGGGCTGAAGAAGCTAAAAAATAACTCAAGTTAATCTTTCTTCGAAGTAAATATGTATTATGCATGTTAGTTTCGAAGTTACCTGCAGGGCTCGAAGTATAGCTTATCTTGCGAAGACCGCCTTCCGAGTCATCTTCGAAGGCAATAGGCCAGTTGGCCATCAGCGGAGGAATTTGAAGTCCGAGGAACTCTTCGGCTAAATCCCGCATGCTCAGCCTTTGGCTGATTTTCTGAAGCAAGTTGAGGCGAGCTTCGAGTTGGCCTTCATCGGGTTGCACTAAGGCTTCTTTCCGAAACTGAATTTCCTTGAGGGGACCGGCCAGAGGGCTATTCACTCCAACTTCAGCATAAAACCACCTCAGAACCCAATCGGTGTACCATCTGGCATTGGTGGCCTTAGCAGGAAATTGCAGAGCATATTCATCACGAAGCCTAAAATTGATGCTTCCGAAGGAAACTACCACTTTCTCACCTCCGGAACCTACGAAGGTCTTTGGCTGACAAGTCGCTCTATGCAGCGCAGCGAAGATTTCAGCCCTCCCCTCACAACCTTCGGCCCTCAGTGCCCACTCGAAGATAGCTAGTCTGGCTACAGCATTCGGAGACAGCTGGGGGAGGGTTACGTGAAACAAGTCAAGTACTTCGGCTAAAAAATCCACAGCCGGGAGGCCCAAGCCCGCTTCGAAAAAAGCTTCGAACACCACAACTTCTCCGGGTCTCGGTGATGGAATTGATTCTTTGCCCGGCTTCCGAATCATAACTCCATTACTAATATTTCCCCCCGCTGTGATTGCCAAAGATTCTTTCTTGCAGGTAGACCGCCCCAACTCAAAAGATTGATCCAAGTACTTGGTTGAGGGTGGGCACAGACCTTGGACATCGGGGATTTGAGGATTTTTCCCTTTGCCGCCATGGAAGTTGTCGCCTGCATCGAAGACGTCGCCGCCATTGTTGCCGCTGCCGCCGCCGCAGCCGTTTGTTGACGAGCCAAGGTCGAAGGAGGTGCAGAGCCTTTGGTTTTCGCCATCGCAATTGCTGGATCAACTTGAGAGAATGGGAACTAGGGCTCAAGAACTCGAAAGTTAGGGCTCAAGAACTCAAGAACTCAAAAGGCTTTTGACTGGGAGCGAGCGGTGAAAAGGTAATCGAGTAAGTTCCAGAGTTCTTTATTTATAGCCTAAAACTTTCCGTTTGTTACCGTTTGGGCTCTGCCCTTTCGCATTCCCGCTTGTTATTTTCCTCCGAAAATAACGCTTCATATAACTCCGTTAGAAACAGAAACTAACGGTTATATTTTCTAAGTCTAAAAGGACTTTCGAACTTCCTGAATCGGTTCTAAGGTAGTTCGAAAAATAATTACCTTATGACTGATTCGAAGTTCATATCTTCATGTATTTCGGAGATAAAACAAAAATCAATAACCCCTATGATCGGTTATCTTTTCTTTCCGTATACTGCTCTCCTAACGTTACAGGTCGAACGGAGAAGCGTATTCGAGGGGCTACTGTTGGGGGAAAATATCTCCTCTTCGGGGTTATTGCCGAAGCAGCACAAAGACAGCCAACTAGTTCGAAGATTGTCCGAAGACCTTCTTCGAAGATGCTCGGAACCTGGTTCGAAGCCCGAAGACAAGCACTGGTTCGAAGTATGTCTTCGAACCAAAGCCCTTCAGGATCTTTTCTGCCAGCTAAGATGGAAGACTTATCTTTTATCCTATTAGATTAGTCTTTTACCATTTTAGCCCTATTAAGGAAACCGCATAGTTTCCTTAATGTCGGTTGTAATAGAGGGGTAAATAGGTCTTTTCCTTAATATTTAGGCCTATAAATACCCCCCATTTTACCCTGTAATGAGGACCAATTACCAGTGAATCAATATACACTTTCGAACTATTCTAAGCTATTATCCTTTCGGAGGCTTAGAACAGTTTGCTTCGCAAACACTTCGTTTGTTAGTTTCTTTCCTACAGAAACCTGTTAGCGTAATCTTTTACGCCAACAGGCATCCACAGCTTGCAAAGTACTTAGAAGAAATCCGCAAAATCGAAGCACACTTCAAGGGTATTTCCATTCGAAGTATACCAAGAGCGGAAAACGTGCAAGCGGACATTTTAGCGAAGGCTGCAGCCGGAGCTGTGGATGTGCCTGAAGAAGCTTTCTATGAGGAACTCAATATACCTTCGGTGCCACAAATTGCCTCTGCGGAGATTCTTTGCATTCCTAGTGCAGATTGGAAAGATTCGATCATAGAACTCTTGCAAGGAGGAACAAATTTGCCCGAAGAGCCCCAGTTGTCAAGATTAAAGCTCAGAGCCAGAAACTATCAGTTAATCAACGGTATATTATACAAGGCCGGAGTATGTTCCCCTCTACTCCGATGTATATCTCAAGCCGAAGGCCAAGAAATTCTTCGAGAAATTCACGAAGGCCTTTGTGGAAGCCATTTAGCCCCTAGAGCTCTGGCAGGGAAAACACTTCGCCAGGGGCTTTATTGGCCCACAATAACAGCTGATGCGGAGGGCTTGGTCCGCACTTGTCAAGTTTGCCAGTGGATGGGTCGACGGAGTCATCGCCCACCAACAGCTCTTCAAGACATTGCTCCAGTATGGCCTATGGCCAGATGGGGTATGGATTTAATTGGCCCCTTTCCAGTAGCAAAGGGAAATCTGAAGTTCGCAGTGGTAGCTATTGAATATTTTTCTAAGTGGGTGGAAGCAGAACCCTTAACAGCTATCACTTCGAACAATGTACAGAAATTCTTCTGGAAGAACATTATTTGCCGGTTCGGAGTGCCTAGATACCTCACAGTCGATAATGGAACATAGTTCGACGCAGAACCCTTCAGGATGTTTGCGAAGACTTAGGCATTCAGCTATGTTTTGCTGCAGTGAGGCATCCTCAGTCAAATGGAGCCGTAGAGCGAGCCAATGGAAATATTTTATCAGGGCTAAATCGAAGAATAGTAGGATTAGCAAAGGGACTGTGGACCGAAGAACTTCCGAAGATTCTATGGTCCATTCGGACTACGCAAACAAGGTCCACAGGTTTTACTCCGTTCAGACTACTATTCGGAGATGAAGCTATGACTCCAACAGAGCTCAAAGGGGGATCATTTCGCAGCACCGAACCGGATATTGAAGAAGAAAGACAAGCTTCGTTAGATTTGTCAGAAGAAACAAGACTTCGGGCTATAGCTAATTTATCAAAGTATCATCAGCAGACGAAGACTTGGTATGACCCGAAGGTTAAGCTCAATGAGTTAAGGCCGGGTCATCTTGTTCTACGAAGCATTATAGCACCAGGGAAGTTAGGCAATAAATGGGAAGGTCCATACCTAATTGTCCGCTCAGGGTGCCCTGGTTCATTTAAATTAGCTAATTTAGAAGGTGAAGAGTTAGCACATGCTTGGCATGCGGAGCACCTAAAGCGATACTTCGCATAAGGGCTCCTTGTAATTCGCTTGTAATCATCCTCTAAATTAATAAAGCATATGACCCTGATAGTTGCCTTCCCCTCATAGACTTCCAGCTTCCGAGTGGACGCACTGGAACCGCGGGGTCGACCGAGAGGGAAGTGTCATTAAGCTGGTTGTATTTTCGGACTTCGAACCCATAAAGTTCGAAGCTTCCGACGTGGGGGCTGACATAATCCGGAGCCCAGGCCAACGGCTTGTAGGCATCCGTAAAAGAGCCCAAAACCACACCCTACGGAGTCCAAGCCATTGGCTGGTAGACTTCCGTAAAAAGAGCCGAAGGTGGCCAAAACCTACGGAGTCCAAGCTGCAGCTTGTAGACTTCCGTAAAAAGAGCCGAAGGTGGCCAAAATCTGCGAAGTCCAAGCCATTGGCTGGTAGACTTCTGCAAAAAGAGCCGAAGGTGGCCAAATTATACGGAGTCCAAGCCATTGGCTGGTAGACATCCGTAAAAAGAGTCCAAAGAGACCATTGCAAACTCCGAACCATTGGTTCGTCAGAGATCGCAAAAATAAGCCGAAGGTGGCTAAAGCAAAACAGCATTTGAGCCATGAGCTTCGAATGTCTGTTAACATAGTCCAAAGTGACAAATTTTTTAAGACACTAAAGTGTCCTGAAAGTTATCTCAAGTGATTTCTTTCATTAAACAAAGGTACTAAGTTACCATTCTTCTGACTGCAAAAAGTCGAAGACATTTCATAAGATTTCAAAAGATCTTTAAATGACAGAGGGGCTCCGAACCCCCAAAAAAAATTGTACTCCGAAGTTTTTTCTTTGCGCATAACCATCTTTGAATACATTTCAAAGTTGCTTATACCCAAAGAGGGGCTAGTAAATATGGAGACAATTTTAAATCGGCATTCATTATTGAAATAAATGTGTTTACAGATTACACTATGAAAAATTGGTATCTATACCAAGAAGGAATCGGAGACCTCTTCGGTCCCAAGAGCTAGGGGTGGAACGACTAGTTCCAACATCGGAAAGTTCTAAGAACTTTACGTTTAACTCTCTTCCTCCCCCTCAAAGCTCTAAAATCCTTCTGCTCTTGTTGAAGCTCGGCCCAAGTTCGAAGCCGTTCGGGGCTTCTTTCCCAGCTTCTAAGATCTTCAGATCTTTTATTTCGAGCTTCACCTTCGTCTTCAGACCAATTAGTGTCTTCAGAAGACGAGGTGTTTGCGTCAACCTCTTTCTCTTCCTCTTTAATATAAGACAATACGTCTTTGATTACTTCGGGCGTAATTACGCCGGAGTCATCTCGAGGAATAAGAAATCGAGGACGCTTGTAACTCTTTAGAAGTTCGAAGGTATGCCATAATGAACGAAGTTCATCGTTAAGTTCTAACACGTCGATATCTTCCATAAGAGGCAAAGCCTAAAAATATAACAAACAAGATTTTCATTGATAAAATGTTTACAACCATAAAGCTTTACATTATCAAAAATCCTAAATGATTCCTAAACCTGCGGGTTCGGAGGAGGCTGACTGCTCGAATCCTGGTTCCGAACTTGCTTCTGGCGTTGGCCTTCATCGATCCAAGCTTTGATCGCGGAACGACCTTCGGCTCTCCATGAAGTTTGAAAGGCTCGCCAGGCGGCAGTCACGCCTTCGGAAGGATTCAAAAGCCGCTCGTCGTCGAAGGTAATGGAGCCCTCTGCGCTCGGAGTGATTGTTCGGCCCAAATCCTCGTAGTAACGAAGTAGTCCGAGGGCAGACACTTGTCCGGAGAGTTCTCCATAACGAATGCCTGCCGTCTTCATTTGCTTCGCTGCTCCTTGGATCCTTTTTAGCCGGCGCAGCAGAGTCACGTTGTCATCCGAAGGAAGTGATCCAGTAGTACTGAAGTACTCCAGAACATCTAGCATCTGTTCGATGACCTCCGTAGCCACCTTCTCCGACTTGAGCTTTTCTTCAGTTAGTGCATCCTTGCTCGAAGTCGTTTCTGCCAAAACTCCAGAAATCCTAGCATTCTCCGTAGTTAAAATATTCTTCTGGTTTAGGAGTTGGCTAGCTTCTTCTTGGAGCCTTACAAGTTCGGACCCAGCACTAGCATGCTCCAACCGCATCTTTTCAATTTCAGCCCGAAGCACAATTCTTTCTGCTTCGAACTCCTTATTAGCAGCCTCCAAGCTTTGTCTGGCCCTACGCTCCGTTGAAATCATATTATCCATTTGAAGTACTCTAGCTTCGGAGAAAGATAAGTTGCGTTTAAGAGCTTCATTTTCTTCCCAAAGCTGAGCAATTTCATTCTCGCTTGATAAAGTTGCAGCGCGGGCCAAGACTGCTTGCTGAGAAAAGAAAAAACTAAAGTAAGAAACCTCAAACTCCGGAAGGGATTCCCATTCCTCGAGCATACGGAGTTCCTCCGCCAACTCCATCTATACTTCGACCACCCGGAGTTCCTCTTCCACCTCAAGTTCCACTCCGAACTGATCCTTACAGTTCTCAAGACCCGGAAGATCCTTCCGGAGGAGATGAAGACAATCTTGGTGATATGGCCGCTCAAATGGCCAGTCTCCAAGCTGAAGTAGCGAGATGGCGGCAAGAAGCTGCAAATAGGCTTCGCTCTAAAGCCATCCCAGTTATTCCGGATGTGCCTGAAGACGACGAACCTATCTATCCTGAAGCCCCGAAGAACGCCTCCTTTGATACCGAATCTCCGCTACATTCTGAACTGCAAAAAGTTCGCTTCGACCCGAAGTATAAAACTTCGAAGCTTTGCAAGTATGCCGGGGATGAAGATCCTGGAGAATTTGTCCGATCTTATGCTTTGGCGATTGAAGCCAGTGGAGGAGCGTGGGACACCATGGCAAAATGTTCCCCCCTAGCTCTTCAGGGAGTATCTTTGCGATGGTTCTGGTCTTTAAAACCAGGATCAATGAGTTCATGGGGACAATTGAAGAAAAAGTTCGTGAGTAACTTCCAAGGCACCTTCGTGCCTCCAATGTCAACGGGAAGTCTTTTCCAGGTGAAGCAGATCCCTGGACAAACCTTAAGACAATATTTCAAGCGCTTCGCTCATACGAAGTCGCAGATCCGAGGGTTAACTACGTCTTCAGTAGTTGATGCAGCTCGGGAAGGAGTCATTCATCCAGGCCTCCTTGATAAACTCCACCGGAAAAGCATATCTTCTGTTTCTCAGCTGATGTCCTATTTTGAAGAATATGCAATGTCAGAAGAGGGCTGGCTTCGGAGAACTGCAGCTTCTCCGTCCATACTGCAGGAAGTAAAATTGGAAGGGAAAATTTCGGCACAGCCGCGGGAACCTATATTCGAAGTTCAGCATGATAGGAGAAGGGGCAAAAGCATCCTTGTTCAGAAGTTCTGAACATTGCACCCCCACAGAAGTTTGCCCAAAGAGCTCCACAACCTTCAGGAAACAAGATCAGCGGCTGGAGGCCGCCAGAGAAACCGGCTGGCAAGGGCCAGACCCTTTTCTGCTGTATTCATGGTGAAAACCAAAGTCACACAACTAATGCGTGCAAAGCTATACTTGCCTTGAGAGGAGAATATCTAGAGAGAATTTCGGGTTGAGGTACTACTGACCGAGTTCTAGCTGAAGTGCGTCCGGAGCCTATCCAAACTGTGGCGCGGATAGAAAACTTCGGAGCTACAAGACGCCCTCCGGTGGTCAATATTATGCCACCTCCGAAGCAAGAAGAGGGGCAAGACCGAGGAAAAAGAGTAGTCCTCCCTATCTCTGGAGGAGGTACTCTCGGAAGCATGTCAAAAAGGCAGAGAAGAGAGTATGTCAGAGAAGTGGGGCACATTGTAACTTCATCATCTGCAGCTGCTATGTCCGAATGGTCCCATGTGCCAATATCTTTTTCTACAGAGGATGCAGCTGGCATTAAATTTCCACATGCATACCCACTTGTCATTACTGCCCACATTGCAAGAACTGAGGTTCGAAGAGTGTTAATTGACGGAGGGAGTTCGGCAGACATTATTTTTGTTCAAGCCTTCGATCAATTGTGCATCTCTAGAAAGCACCTTCTTCCAGCGGCTCGTCCTTTGCAAGGCTTTGCAGGACCTCCGCTTGATGCACTCGGTCAAATTGGCCTGGAAGTTACCTTCGGAGAAGGATTGTTAGCCAGGACAGAGGAAGTAATCTTCGATGTCGTAGATGCTCCATATGCCTACAATGTCATCTTCAGAAGAGGCATGTTAAAAAAGTTCGGAGCTGTGGCACACCACAATTACTTGTGCATGAAGATGCCAATGCAAGTGGGAGTGCTCACTATCTTCGGAGATCAAGCTACCGCCCGAAGAGCGGAGTATGGTCACGGCCCCCCTCTTGATCCAAGACAAGTGAATAGTGTGCAAAATAATCAAGAAAATTTTTCTGCTCCTAGCGAATCTTCGAAAAAATCCTTCTCAAGACCAAGTCCTGAAGGAGAGATTGCAACGAAGGTTATTGTTAAAGATGGTAAAGAATATCTATTTCAATTTGGTAAAGATTTACCTCCAGAAGTTGCTACCTCCTTGGAAAAAGTAGTTGAGGAGAATTTAGATGTCTTTGCCTGGTCTGACGAAGACATCACCGGAGTTAATCGGGATATTATTGAACATAGTTTACTTGTAAGCCTGAAGGCCCGGCCTGTTCGGCAAGGACTCTGAAAAATGTCTGCAGAAAGAGCTATTCTTGTAAAAGACGAAGTTGATAAATGTTGAAGGCTGGGATTATCAGAGAAGTGGGCTCACACAAAATGGTTAGCCAACCCAGTCTTCCTCAAGAAGAAATCCTCGGGAAGTGGCAACATGTGCATTGATTTCACATCCTTGAATAAGCATGCCCTCGTGACCCCTACCCCATGCCCTGAATTGATCAATTGGTCGACTCCACCGCAGGTTCGGAGTTATTAAGCTTCCTTGATGCGTACTCCGGTTATCACCAAATATGGTTTGAAACGCGAAGATGAGATCAA
>JAAALK010000286.1:4316150-4380976 GCA_019279435.1 Zizania palustris | reverse complement strand
CGAAGTAGTCCGAGGGCAGACACTGTCCGGAGAGTTCTCCATAACGAATGCCTGCCGTCTTCATTTGCTTCGCTGCTCCTTGGATCCTTTTTAGCCGGCGCAGCAGAGTCACGTTGTCATCCGAAGGAAGTGATCCAGTAGTACTGAAGTACTCCAGAACATCTAGCATCTGTTCGATGACCTCCGTAGCCACCTTCTCCGACTTGAGCTTTTCTTCAGTTAGTGCATCCTTGCTCGAAGTCGTTTCTGCCAAAACTCCAGAAATCCTAGCATTCTCCGTAGTTAAAATATTCTTCTGGTTTAGGAGTTGGCTAGCTTCTTCTTGGAGCCTTACAAGTTCGGACCCAGCACTAGCATGCTCCAACCGCATCTTTTCAATTTCAGCCCGAAGCACAATTCTTTCTGCTTCGAACTCCTTATTAGCAGCCTCCAAGCTTTGTCTGGCCCTACGCTCCGTTGAAATCATATTATCCATTTGAAGTACTCTAGCTTCGGAGAAAGATAAGTTGCGTTTAAGAGCTTCATTTTCTTCCCAAAGCTGAGCAATTTCATTCTCGCTTGATAAAGTTGCAGCGCGGGCCAAGACTGCTTGCTGAGAAAAGAAAAAACTAAAGTAAGAAACCTCAAACTCCGGAAGGGATTCCCATTCCTCGAGCATACGGAGTTCCTCCGCCAACTCCATCTATACTTCGACCACCCGGAGTTCCTCTTCCACCTCAAGTTCCACTCCGAACTGATCCTTACAGTTCTCAAGACCCGGAAGATCCTTCCGGAGGAGATGAAGACAATCTTGGTGATATGGCCGCTCAAATGGCCAGTCTCCAAGCTGAAGTAGCGAGGATGGCGGCAAGAAGCTGCAAATAGGCTTCGCTCTAAAGCCATCCCAGTTATTCCGGATGTGCCTGAAGACGACGAACCTATCTATCCTGAAGCCCCGAAGAACGCCTCCTTTGATACCGAATCTCCGCTACATTCTGAACTGCAAAAAGTTCGCTTCGACCCGAAGTATAAAACTTCGAAGCTTTGCAAGTATGCCGGGGATGAAGATCCTGGAGAATTTGTCCGATCTTATGCTTTGGCGATTGAAGCCAGTGGAGGAGCGTGGGACACCATGGCAAAATGTTCCCCCCTAGCTCTTCAGGGAGTATCTTTGCGATGGTTCTGGTCTTTAAAACCAGGATCAATGAGTTCATGGGGACAATTGAAGAAAAAGTTCGTGAGTAACTTCCAAGGCACCTTCGTGCCTCCAATGTCAACGGGAAGTCTTTTCCAGGTGAAGCAGATCCCTGGACAAACCTTAAGACAATATTTCAAGCGCTTCGCTCATACGAAGTCGCAGATCCGAGGGTTAACTACGTCTTCAGTAGTTGATGCAGCTCGGGAAGGAGTCATTCATCCAGGCCTCCTTGATAAACTCCACCGGAAAAGCATATCTTCTGTTTCTCAGCTGATGTCCTATTTTGAAGAATATGCAATGTCAGAAGAGGGCTGGCTTCGGAGAACTGCAGCTTCTCCGTCCATACTGCAGGAAGTAAAATTGGAAGGGAAAATTTCGGCACAGCCGCGGGAACCTATATTCGAAGTTCAGCATGATAGGAGAAGGGGCAAAAGCATCCTTGTTCAGAAGTTCTGAACATTGCACCCCCACAGAAGTTTGCCCAAAGAGCTCCACAACCTTCAGGAAACAAGATCAGCGGCTGGAGGCCGCCAGAGAAACCGGCTGGCAAGGGCCAGACCCTTTTCTGCTGTATTCATGGTGAAAACCAAAGTCACACAACTAATGCGTGCAAAGCTATACTTGCCTTGAGAGGAGAATATCTAGAGAGAATTTCGGGTTGAGGTACTACTGACCGAGTTCTAGCTGAAGTGCGTCCGGAGCCTATCCAAACTGTGGCGCGGATAGAAAACTTCGGAGCTACAAGACGCCCTCCGGTGGTCAATATTATGCCACCTCCGAAGCAAGAAGAGGGGCAAGACCGAGGAAAAAGAGTAGTCCTCCCTATCTCTGGAGGAGGTACTCTCGGAAGCATGTCAAAAAGGCAGAGAAGAGAGTATGTCAGAGAAGTGGGGCACATTGTAACTTCATCATCTGCAGCTGCTATGTCCGAATGGTCCCATGTGCCAATATCTTTTTCTACAGAGGATGCAGCTGGCATTAAATTTCCACATGCATACCCACTTGTCATTACTGCCCACATTGCAAGAACTGAGGTTCGAAGAGTGTTAATTGACGGAGGGAGTTCGGCAGACATTATTTTTGTTCAAGCCTTCGATCAATTGTGCATCTCTAGAAAGCACCTTCTTCCAGCGGCTCGTCCTTTGCAAGGCTTTGCAGGACCTCCGCTTGATGCACTCGGTCAAATTGGCCTGGAAGTTACCTTCGGAGAAGGATTGTTAGCCAGGACAGAGGAAGTAATCTTCGATGTCGTAGATGCTCCATATGCCTACAATGTCATCTTCAGAAGAGGCATGTTAAAAAAGTTCGGAGCTGTGGCACACCACAATTACTTGTGCATGAAGATGCCAATGCAAGTGGGAGTGCTCACTATCTTCGGAGATCAAGCTACCGCCCGAAGAGCGGAGTATGGTCACGGCCCCCCTCTTGATCCAAGACAAGTGAATAGTGTGCAAAATAATCAAGAAAATTTTTCTGCTCCTAGCGAATCTTCGAAAAAATCCTTCTCAAGACCAAGTCCTGAAGGAGAGATTGCAACGAAGGTTATTGTTAAAGATGGTAAAGAATATCTATTTCAATTTGGTAAAGATTTACCTCCAGAAGTTGCTACCTCCTTGGAAAAAGTAGTTGAGGAGAATTTAGATGTCTTTGCCTGGTCTGACGAAGACATCACCGGAGTTAATCGGGATATTATTGAACATAGTTTACTTGTAAGCCTGAAGGCCCGGCCTGTTCGGCAAGGACTCTGAAAAATGTCTGCAGAAAGAGCTATTCTTGTAAAAGACGAAGTTGATAAATTGTTGAAGGCTGGGATTATCAGAGAAGTGGCTCACACAAAATGGTTAGCCAACCCAGTCTTCCTCAAGAAGAAATCCTCCGGGAAGTGGCACATGTGCATTGATTTCACATCCTTGAATAAAGCATGCCCTCGTGACCCCTACCCCATGCCCTGAATTGATCAATTGGTCGACTCCACCGCAGGTTCGGAGTTATTAAGCTTCCTTGATGCGTACTCCGGTTATCACCAAATATGGTTGAAACGCGAAGATGAGATCAAGACAAGCTTCGTAACTCCCTCGCGAGTCTTCTGTTATGTAAGAATGCCTTTTGGCTTAAGAAATGCCGGGGCTACTTTTTCGAGGTTAGTTGCTAAGGCTCTAGGTCATCAATTAGGTCGCAATGTGGAGGCCTATATGGATGATATTGTAATAAAGAGTGCTTTAAAGCACAAACCTAGCCTAGACTTAGCAGAAACATTTAATAGCCTTCGGGCATGTGGGATTCGTCTTAACCCCGAGAAATGTATCTTCGGAGCTAAGGCTGGGAAGTTGTTAGGGTATTTAGTTTCAAGCAGAGGGATTGAAGCTAGCCCTACTCAAATAACTGCCCTACAGAAGATGACTCCTCCAGAAAATTTAAAGCAAGTGCAAAAGCTGACTGGTCGTTTGGCAGCACTTAGCAGATTTTTAGCAAGGTCTGCGGAGAGAAGTTTGCCCATCTTTAAAGCATTGAAAGGGTCCGAAGATTTTGTATGGACAACAGAGTGTCAGAAAAGCTTCAAAGATATTAAAGAGTATCTCAGTAATCTTGCTACTCTCATGGTGCCTACTGCGGACGAAACCCTACTCCTTTACCTTGCAGCTACAGGCTCTACTGTCAGCGCAGTCCTTGTCAGAGAAATGGATTTCAATGGGAAGTTGGTACAAAATCTAGTTTATTTTGTGTCTGAAGCATTATCAGGAGCGAAGACAAGGTATTCCGAGCTCGAAAAGTTCACTTATGCTCTGATAATGGCTTCGAGGAAGTTGAGACATTATTTTTTAGCTCATAATGTAATTGTACCAACTTCGTATCCTTTGGGAGATATGCTCCAAAGTAAAGATTCCACTGGAAGAATTGGAAAGTGGGTAGTTGAACTAGCACCCTTCGGCATATCCTTTCTGGTAAGGACAGCAATCAAATCGCAAGTCTTAGCAGATTTTGTAGCAGAATAGACTCCCCCTGCAACGTGGGTTCCGGAGAAGTCAAGTGAAGGAATTTGGACTGTTTTTCTGATGGGGCTTTTCAAGCATCCGGAGCAGGTGTTGGAGCAGTTTTAATTTCGCCTTCAGGGCAAAGAGCAATGTACTCCGCAAGACTCAACTTTAAGTCTACCAATAATATAGCGGAGTATGAAGGGATTTTACTGGGACTTCGGAAAGCACGTGCTCTAGGGGCTACAAGAGTTATTATAAAGACAGATTCTCAAATAGTAGCAGGGCACGTAGATAAAAGCTTTCAAGTTTGGCATCCACAGCTTGCAAAGTACTTAGAAGAAATCCGTAAGATCGAAGCACAATTCAAGGGTATTTCAATTCGGAGTATACCAAGAGCAGAAAATGTGCAAGCGAACATCTTAGCAAAAGCTGTAGCCGGAGCTATGGATATGCCAGAAGAAGCTTTCTATGAGGAGCTCAGTACACCTTCGGTGCCACAAATTCCCTCCGCAGAGATTCTTTGCATTCCAAGTACAGATTGGAGAAATTCGATCATGGAACTTTTGCAAGGAGGAGCAAATTCGTTTGAAGAGCCACAGTTTTCAAGAGTGAAACTCAGGGCTAGGAATTATCAAATAATCAACATTATTTTATACAAAGCCGGAGTATGTTCCCCTTTACTCCGATGTATATCCCAAACCGAAGGCCAAGATATTCTTCGAGATATTCATGAAGGGCTTTGCGGTAGCCATCTGGCCCCTCGAGCTTTGGCAGGGAAAACACTTCGCCAGGGGCTTTATTTGCCTACGATAGTAGCAGATGCGGAGAACTTAGTCCGCACATGCCAAGGATGTCAGTGGATGGGTCGACGGAGCCATCGCCCACCAACAGCTCTTCAAGTTATTGCTCCGGTATGGCCCATGGCCAGATGGGGTATGGATTTGTTTGGTCCCTTTCCAGTAGCTAAGGGAAATTTAAAGTTCGCAGTTGTAGCTATTGAATATTTTTCTAATTGGGTAGAAGCAGAACCCTTAGCAGCTATCACTTCGAACAATTTACAGAAATTCTTTTGGAAAAGTATCATTTGCCGGTTCGGAGTGCCTAGACAACTCACAGTTGATAATGGAACACAGTTCGATGCAAAACCTTTCAGAAAGTTCTGCGAAGATCTAGGCATCCAGTTATGTTTTGCTGCAGTGAGGCATCCTCAGTCTAATGGAGCTGTAGAAAGAGCCAATGGAAATATTTTGTCAGGGCTAAATTGAAGGATAGTAGGATTAGCAAAAGGACTGTGGACTGAAGAACTTCCAAAAATTTTATGGTCCATTCGGACTATGCAAACAAGGTCCACAGGTTTCACTCCATTCAGATTGCTATTCGGAGATGAAGCTATGACTCCAACGGAGCTCAAAGGAGGATCACTTCGCAGCACCGAACCGGAGATTGAAGGAGAAAGACAAGCTTCGTTGGATTTAACAGAGGAGACAAGACTTCGAGCTGTAGCCAATTTATCAAAGTATCATCAGCAAACGAAGGCTTGGTTTGACCCAAAGGTTAAGATCAATGAGCTTAGACCGGGTCATCTTGTTTTACGAAGCATCATAGTGCCAGGAAAATTAGGAAATAAATGGGAAGGTCCATACTTAATTGTTCGTTCAGGACGTCCTGGCTCTTTTAAATTAGCTAATTTGGAAGGTGAAGACTTAGCACATACTTGGCATGCGGAGCACCTAAAGCGATACTTCGCATAGGGGCTTCTTGTAATCATTTGTAATCATCTTCAGAATTAATAAAGCATATGGTTCAGATAGTGCCTACCCCTCATAAACTTCCAGCTTCCGAGTGGACGCACTGGAACCGCGGAGTTGACCGAGAGGGAAGTGTCATTAATTTGAATCATATTTTCCGAGGTGGTGGGCTGACATAATCCGGAGTCCAAGCCACCGGCTTGAAGACATCCGTAAAAGAGCCCGGAAACCACAGAATGCGGAGTCCAAGCCACCGACTGGAAGACATCCGTAAAAAGAGTCCAAAGAGACCAAATAATGCGGAGCCCAAGCCACCGACTTGTAGGTATCCGTAAAAAGAGTCCAAAGAGACCAAATAATGCGGAGCCCAAGCCACCGGCTTGTAGGTATCCGTAAAAAGAGTCCAAAGAGACCACTGCGAACTCCAAACCACTGGTTTGATATAATTCGCAAAAAAGAGCCGAAGGAGGCCAAAACAAAACAGAGTTTGAGCCATGAGCTTCGAATGTCTGTTAAGAAAGTCCAATGTGACAAATTATCTAAGACACTAAAGTGTCCGGAAAGTTATCTCAAGTGATTTCTTTCAAAAACATAAGGTACTAAGTTGCCAATATTCAGACTACAAATAGTCGAAGACATTTTATAAGATTTTAGTCGATCTTTAAATTACTGAGGGGCTCCGAACCCCTAAAATTGTACTCCTAAGTTTTCTTTGTGCCTAACCATCTTTGAATACAATTCGAAATTGCTTACGCCCAGAGAGGGGCTAATAAATAGGGAGACAATTTTAAATCGATATTTATTATTCGAACAAATATGATTACATCATGAAAAATTGGTATCTATACCAAGAAGGAATCGAAGACCTCTTCGATCTCTAGAGCTAGGGTTGGAACGACTAGTTCCAGTGCCGGGAGTCCTAACAACTTTATGTTTAACTCTCCTACCTCCCTTCGAAGCTCTAAAGTCTTTTTGTTCTTGCTGAAGCTCGACCCAAGTTCAAAGCCGTTCGGGGCTCCTTTCCCAGCTTCCAAGTTCTTCAGGCTTTTTACCTTGAGCTTCATCTTCATCTTCGGACCATATAATGTCTTCAGAAGATGAAGTTTCCAAGTTAAATTCTTTTTCTTCCTCTTTAATGAAAGATAATATATCTTTGCTTATTTCGGATGTAATCATTCTGGAATTATCTCGAGGAACTAGAAATCGAGGGCGCTTGTGAAGTTTTAAGATTTCGAAGGTAGCCCATAATAAGCGATGTTCGTCGTTAACATCTAACACTTCGACATCTTCCATATGAGGCAAAGCCTAAAAACATGATAAACAAATCTTCATTCATAAATGTACATAAGCGTAATGCTTTACATAGTTGAAGATCCTAAGGTAATTCTAAACCTGCGGGTTTGGAGGAGGCTGACTACTCGAAGCTTGGGACCGAGCCTGCTTCTGGCGTTGTCCTTCGTCAATCCAGGCCTTAATCGCAGAGCGACCTTCGGCTCTCCATGAAGTTTGAAAGGCTTGCCAAGCAGTGGCCACACCTTCGGAGGGAGTAAGAAGCTGGTCGTCATCGAAGGTAATAGGACCCTCTCCTGTGCTCGGAGCTATCGATCGACCCAGATCTTCGTAGTAATGAAGTAGACCAACGATAGCCACTTGTCCGGAGATTTCTCCATAACGAATGCCTACTGTCTTCATTTGCTTCGCTACTCCTTGAATCCTTTTCAGCCGGCGCAGTAGGGAGATGTTGTCATCCGAAGGAAGCGTCCCAGTAGTACCGAAGTACTCCACAACGCCTAACAATTGGTCCATGACCTCCGCAGCTACCTTCTCAGACTTCAGCTTATCTTCAATTAATGCATCCTTCATCGACGTTAGCTCTTCTATTACTCCAGAGAGCCTAGCCGCTTCCGTAGTTAAGGAATTCTTATGATTCAATAGCTGACTAGCTTCTTCTCGGAGCCTAACAAGCTCGCGCCCCGCAGTAGCGTGCTCCGCCTGCATCTTTTCAATTTCTGCTCGAAGCACAATTTTTTCTGCTTCGAGCTCCTTGTTCGCAGCGTCCAAGCTTTGTCTGGCCCTGCGCTCTGTTGAAACCATGTTGTCCATGTGGACCACTCGACCTTCGGAGATAATCAGATTTCATTGAAGAGTTGCATTTTCCTCTCGAAGGCGAATGTTTCCACGTTCATTGGAGATGTTCGCAGCTCGGGCCAAGACTGTTTGCTGCGAAAAGAAAAAACCAAGGTGAGAGATTATTCGTATATAAATTTGATTCTGTTTTGCAAATACTTCATACCTGGTATGCTGCGCGTTCCATCGCAGCATTAAGCTCCGAACTCTCCGCCTCGCTCAAAATGGCCACCAAGTCCGTCTCCCCGACTTCACGACTAGCTCGATCCAAAGGATCGAGCAAAGTTCGAAGCCCAGTTCTTTGCTCCAAGAAAGGAGCTAGAAGGGGGAGCATACTTAAAGCTTGTTTGTCATCTTCGTTTGGCGAAGGTCCGTAGTGTTGAGCTATGGTCTTCGGAGCCCCAGTAGACTGGCCCCCCTCAGTAGATTGGCTCTCGTCTGTTGACTCAGATGGAGTTGATCCTAAGCTCGGAGCAGGGAGGGAGTCCATCTTCCCTTTGCCTTTTCCAGGCCCCATTTGAGTGGCTCCTGGAATTGGCTCCGAAGATGTCGAAGGTCCAGGAACTGTATCTTCAGGATGGACCTCTTCGATGGAAATGGACTCTGTAAAAACAAAAGTATTATACATTGTATAATTTCGCAAAAAAAAAGATAAAAGAATTATTCGAAGTTTACCTTCGACATTTTGGCGGCGGGTGAGCATTGGACTGCTTGGTGGATCGAAGGCAAGATCTTCGTCAGAATCAAGCGTCAAATCTTCAACTGTCGGAGCATTTTCCTGAACAGTCGTTGTTGCTTCATCCGGAATCGAAGCCACAGTGGCTTCGACTCCACTCTCATCCACAAGAGCTCTGTCCTGAGGTAAATCTTCTTGAACAGCCGGAGTCCTTGCTTGCTCAAGATTCTCTTGAGACTCCGGCACGTTCGTAGTTTCGTCAATTCGTACAGTTCTTTGAGCTGCATCCTCATCAATCAACCTCACAAGTAACTTGCCTTCATCCTCTTGAGAATCGGAGATTGAAGCTCTTGGACTCGAAGGTGCAGGAATTTTTGGCTTTCGAGCTACCTTTTTGACCGGAGTCTTGGCAGAGCTCGAAGTCCCAGCTTCGGCTTTCCTCTTCTTAGGCCCTTTCTCCAAAGGTACCCAATCCATCAAAGGGGGCGGAATCACTTCGAGTAGCCCCCATACTCGGTTGGATCGCTCCCAACTACCAACCAATTTGATTCTCCCTTCTTTCTCGGTCGGAGTTGGGACGCCCAAAATCTTCTCCGAAGCTCGTACGATTTGCTCCGAAGTTATAGGGGCTGAAGAAGCTGAAAAATGAGTTAAGTTCGTTAATTCTTCGAATAAATATACATAGAGTATGTTGTTTTCGAAGTTACTTGTAGGACTCGAAGTTGAAGAAATTTTCCGAAGACCGCCTTCCGAATCCTCTTCGAAAGTGATTGGCCAGTTGGCCATCAGGGGAGGGATTTGAAGCCCGAGGAATTCTTCGGCTAAGTCTCGCATGCTCAACCGATGACTGATTTTTTGAAGTAAGCTGAGGCGAGCTTCGAGCTGACCCGGATCTGGATGCACAAGGGCTTCCTTTCAGAAGTTGATGTCTTGCAAAGGTCTGGCTAGACGGTTGCTCGCCCCAACTTCGGCGTAAAACCACTTCAGGATCCACTCGGTGTACCATCTGGCATTGATGGCCTTAGCGGGAAACCGAAGAGCATACTCGTCTCGGAGTCTGAAGTTGATGCTTCCGAAGGCTACTACCTTCTTTTCACCTCCGGGGCCTACGAAGGTTTTTGGTTGGCATGAAGCTCTATGCAGTGCTGCGAAGATCTTCGCCCTTCCTTCACAACCTTCGGCTCGCAACGCCCATTCGAAGATGGCAAGGCATGCTACCGCACTCGGAGAAAGTTGGGGGAGGGTGACGTGGAACAAGTCTAATACTTCCACCAAGAAGTTTACCGCCGGAAGCCCCAAACCAGCTTCGAAGATGACCACTTCTCCGGGTCTTGGTGACGGAATGATTTCCTTCCCAGGTTTGCGAATCATAACCCCTGAACTAATCTTGCCTTCTAGTGCAGCCGCAAGCGATTCCCTTCTGCAGGTTGATGACCCCAGTTGATAAGACTGATCCGTATACTTCATCGACGCTAGAAAGAGGTCTTGGGGGCCGACATTTTGAGGATTTCCTCTCACTGGCGCCATTGCCGCCACTGAAGGATTTGGAGTTGCCATCGCCGATGATGCAGCCGCTACCGCCTCAGCAGCTTGCTGCCAGGCCAAGGTCGAAGTCGCTTCAGGACCTTTGAAACTAGTTTTCGCCATTGGATTTTGTGGATTGTTTTAGAGGAAAAATGGCGGCTAGGGCTCGGGTGATGGCTTGTTTGCACGAAAGCAGTGAAAAGGTACTCAAGAAGGGTTTGGGCCCTCTATTTATAGCCCAGACCCGGATTTTTTACCGTTTGCCTGTGTCATTTCACATTTCCAACCGTTACTTTGCTCCGAAATTAAAGCATTCCGTAACTTCCGTTAGAAGAAGGAAGCTAACAGCTATTTTTTCTGTCTAAAAAGACTTTCAAACTTTTCGAGTTAGTTCTAAGTTACTTCGAAAGTAATTTTATTAAAAACTGATTCAAAGTTTACATCTCCACGTAGTTCGGAGATGGTTTAAATCTGCTAACCCCTACGCATGATTATTTTTCTTGCGTATACTGCTCTCCTAACATTACAGATTTAGCGGAGAAGCGTATTCGAGGGGCTACTGTTGGGGGAAATATTCCATCTTCAGGGTTATTGCAATGACGAGATAAAGACTGAGGATTAAGACGAAGCCTTCCAACATATAATTTCGAAGATGCATCAAGTCAAGTTCGAAGTATGATGACAGGCTTTAGTTCAGAGTATATCTTCGAACTTGGACTCTTCTGAGAACTTCTTTGCCAGCTAAGATGGAAGACTTATCTTCTTTCTCATTAGATTAGTCTTTTACCATTTTAGCCCTATTAAGGGTACCGAATAGTTTCCACTATGTCGGTTGTAATAGAGGGGTAAAAAGGTCTTTTCCTTAATGTTTGGGCCTATAAATACCCCCCGTTTTACCCTGTAATAAGGACCGAATACAAGTTATTCAATACACACATTCGAACTATTCTAAGTTATTATCCTTTCGGAGGCTTAGAATAGTTTACTTCGCAAACACTTCGTTTGTTAGTTTCTAATCTTCAGAAACCTGTTAGCGTAATCTTTTACGCCAACACGTGCTAATGACTTTCTTTAGATATCATCTGTTGCACTAATCATGTCATGTATCTTAGACAGTATATCTTTTGCTATACCTGTTAGATGTTGTAATTGCAGTTAATCATATCTAAGAAGCATGCTTTTCACACTCCATCTGCACTCCATCTGCATTAATGGCATATTTTGAGGGGGGCTCATTTCAGGGGGAGTTTGTGGCTATGTCTCTTTTGAGTGTATTTAGTCTCACTTGATGAGTTCAATTGTCAACAAGGGGGGGCAATTTTGGAGTAACATTTGTTAGCTTTCTCTGGGATTTATTTCAGGGGGAGTTCCTTGTTGGTAATTTTGAGATTGCACTTGTTTTTGAGTCTATATTTTTGGTTAACCAATGACCATTTTTCTTGCTTCTGTTTGGCTTTTGGTCATTAGGGTTAAACTTTTATTTTCTTTCGTCTATTTTTTTCTTTTGTCTTTGTTTTCCTGTTTCCACATGTTTTGTAGGTTCTGAAGAAGTGCTGAAAAGGGTGTTGACAATTCACTCATCAAGGGGAGATTGAGAAACCATGTTGAAGAATATGGTTTTGATATTCCAGATGTGATGAGTGATTGTCAACGAAAGTCAAGGAAGGGAGATATGAAGACCTGTCGAGTCTGAGGCGTGTGTGACTCAGGTACACGGGCAGCGAGTGACGGCCAGGCAGAGGAGCCGCGGAGTCAGGCTGGCCTAATCCGTGTACATGGCTAGGAGCGGAAGATGATCCACCGGTCTGTTTACTGGGTTTGACTCAGGTACACGGGCGGCGAGCGATTGCCGGGCTTAGGAAGCTGTGGGGTCGGGTCGGCCCAATCCGGGTACCCGGTGCGAAGACGGTGGACACTTTCTCAGTTTCGGCGCAAAACTGACAACCTATGATTATTTTGTTTTTAGGATATTAAAATTTAGTTTTTAAGTTTAGAATATTTTTATTTGAGTCAAGTGATTTTTCTAAGAATATTTTAGTAATTTTCGGAATTTATTTTAGAGTCAGTATTAATTTACACTAACGGTAAATTAGTCTTTTCATGTATTAGGAGTTGCCTATAAATAGGCCCCTATCCCCCTGGGGATAGATGACTGTCATTTTATTTTCTCGAGATCAATCTACAGTCCAGATATTCTACTCGTTTGCAAGTTTTTCGCATCTGCAAATTTTTTCGTCACCGTCGTCGAAGTTTTTCTCCGTGCGGCTGATTTCACCGGCGCCGAGCGACGCGCGCACGCGAGGAGTCCGCCGCGAAGTCACAGCAGGACGTGAAGCTTTCGGCGCTAGCAGCAAACGCACGCACGCTGCCGCGTGGACCCCGCCGGCTGTGGTTCTCTGTGCAGCGATAGTAGCAGCAGGTTTCCCACAGAAAAAGGAACGGCGGCTACAACCTTTTATTCTTCTTTTATTCTTCGGCAGGGCCCATGCTGCATGTTTTTGCTTTCCCATGGCACTCCTCCCGTCGCGTCAGCGATCACCATGAGTCACGAAGGACGACACGTGCGCATGCCGTTGCAAGAGGAGAAGCGGGGGGCGACACGCCATACGTGGACACCGTACCGCACGCGCAGCTTCCAAGCGCCATCACGCAGCACGGTGCAAGTGCTAGATCCACGGCATTTTTTCTTAGATCGGATGAAGGTAAGTGTTTATCTCCTAAGTGTTAGTTAGTTTAAAATATGTTAGTTATTTTTATCTCTTAATTTTTAGTAGATCATTTTTAGAGATAATCATTTATAAATTAATTAGCTGAAAATATGTTTAGAAATTTTGTGGGTTATTTAATCTGCCTAAATATTTTTAGTACTCGAATATTTTTATTTTAATATTCTTTAATCTATTCGTATAAAAAGGAAAATGTATTATTAGTCGAGTAATATTTTTTATAGATGTACTTGAAATATTTAGGTTTATTTCTAAATTAATTTCTGGATACTACATGTTTTATTCATTTGAATGGTATTTTATTTTTAGACTGAAATATAAATATCTCGTGATTTATCTAGGTGTTTTTATTTATTGCAGTATTTTTATTCAGTTTATCTTTAATATCATTTAAATTAAGATACCGATCATTTTTAGTCTAGACAACTTTAATTCCATTAATTTGCATTGCTAATATTATTTGTCTGGTTAAGTTTGTTTGGGCGTTGGGAGTAAATCATAGTTTAGCAAGAAATTTTTAGGCGCCCATTCACCCCCCCTCTGGTCGCTACTTTCGGTCCTACAAGGTGGAAGTGAAAATTGAGGATGATGACAAGGCAATTATTCTTCTTGTGTTCATTGCCGGATTATTATGAGCACTCGGTTACTACATTGACATATGGCAAAGAAACCATCAAGTCAGAAGATGTTGTTGCGGCATTGCTTGCTCATAACCAAAGGAAGAACAACAATGCAACATGAGGGTCTTCTGGCGATGCTTTGCATGTCAGGAACGATCATGGCTCAGATGAGAAGAAGGGTAAGAAGAAGAAGGGGTCGTTGTGCTACAAGTGCCATGAGTAGGGACATATAAAGAGAAATTGTCCAATACTTAAGAAGTATGTATGACCCATAAATTTGTTAACTGCCAACAAGAAAGATGACTCGGATAGCGATGATGATGTTTTCATAGTATCAAGTGAAAAGTTTTGTGAAGGGTGGTTGTTGGATTCAGCTAGCTTGTTTCATGCAACACCAAAGATAGAGTTGTTCCTCTCTTACAATGATGATGACAATGCTAGCTTTGTTTACTTGGGTGATAACTCGGGTTACCAAGTCATTAGAGTGGGTGACATTAAGTTCAAGATGTGTGATGGACAGTAGATAGTACTAAAGGGTGTGAAGCATGTGCCAAGGTTCTAGAAAAATCTAATTTCCCTTGGGCTATTGTATGATGAAGGCTGGTTATATCAAGTGACACCTGATAAGATCTTAAGATTCATGCATGTAGGCAAGACAATCATGATTGGTGAGAATTCAGGAGCACACCTGTACAAGCTAAAAGGTAGCGTTGTTGAAGGTGGAGTCGTGGATGGAAGTGCAACTTTGATGGTATTTGATTCAGATCTTGGTGTGGATGTGAGATCAGTCTCACTATGCCGTTCTGCATGAGCGACAAAAGGAGAAACAACTCGAGTCGGTATAGGGAGGTTCTCGTATGGTTGACTTCAAGATGGCGAGCACATTCGTCAAGGTGGAGTTTGTTAGAGATATGTGTCGAATATATGTGTTTGATCTAGTTATGACTGTACTTTGAGTTGTAAGGGGAATAGGTAGAGCCCTAGTCTCGTACTGTACCTAGGGGCCATATAAATATATGGCCAACCCCTGTGTAATCAAAGGAGAGACAAGATATGTGATTGGTTTGGGCGTGTGGTGTTGTCGTGGTGTGCTCGAATGACAACGTAGACACCGTTTATGGGGAGGAGCGCCCGTAGTCATGCCCCACAGTTGTAGGACTCTGTTACCAAAATATTGTTCCTTGGTGTTGTCCCCTTATTGTGATCTTCTGATGGCATCTCTTCGATGTTATTGATTCCGCTGTGTTAGGCCATAATGTCCTGATTTTCGGAACAATCTATATGGGTGTTTGTTGGACCGGAAACGGCGACCAGAGGGGGGTGAATGGGAGCTTTTAAGATTTAGGGCCCAAAAAATAGTCTTCTGTTTTAATTCAGTCTATTGCGGAACAGGCTTTGAACACAACCTTCGAAGTTCTGGTTCGGAGGTATTTGACAGCTCCGAACACAGGCTTCACAAGGAGTAAAAGTCCGAAGCCAAGAAGACTTCGCTCAACACGCAACCTCGAAAAATCAACTCAGCCAAGTCAGTGCAGGCTCCGCACACAGGGTGCTTCGAGCAGGCTTCGCACTTCACCCTTTGCAAGAGTGGACTATCCGTTGAGGACTTCGACCAAGTATTTAGCAACAGCAACTGGTGCTGGGCTTCGTACACCGAAGGTCTAAACGCACACTTTACGGACTTCGCTAAGGACCTCGACACGGGAAGAACGATGGCCTTCGAACAGGGCTTCGCTAGTAAACAACGAGGTCTAGCCTCCAGTTACACAGAGCGAACGCACACTGAAAAAGCACACTTCGCACAAAACACACTTCGCCTAGACAGGCTTCGGTGCACTACTACTAGCGAGGTATGCAAACAAGCTCAAGCAGAAAAATGAACAGAGAAGCAGGGCTTCGCTGCTTGAACAAGGAACACAATAAATGAACTCAGGATGAATACAACATGTGGTGGCTAGTACAGGAGCTCAACAGTGAATGCTCAAAGTGTTAAATGTTACCTACCCAGCCCCCATATTTATAACCACTATTCACCCAAGTGAATTGACTACTTTACCCCTAGGGTTTACATTGGTTTTGTCTCTACAGAACAGAGGGGTACAAAAGGTAGTCAACTTTATTCTGGAGGCTTCTCTGACAGCTTTGCAGAGGGGACAACATCAGCTTTTTGCAGAGCAGACATTGTCAGCCTTTACAGTCTTTGACTTTCCTGAAGCCCCCCTTCGCACGGGAGGGGTGCGGTAGCTTCGGTGAGAAGCCTTGAGCCTGACGGCCTTCGCTTCACCGAAGATAGCCTCCAATACAGTGACGGTTTTGAGCCGAAGCCGTCAAAGCCCTTGGGCCTTCGCACCACCACCTCCGGAGTGGACCACCATGGCTTCGCAGCTTCTCCCAGCTCGAACTCCGTCAGTCCGTGTACCGAAGCCATGCATGGCCGAAGTACCACAAGTCAACCTTACTCCAGAGCTAGCCTCGCTCCGAAGCCTGCTTCACTCCGAAGCCCCACCTTCGGAGTACCACCCTTCGAAGTCCCTCCTTCGTCCAAGGCCTCCGCATGAAGCATTCCATGAGCACTTCGTCGCAGTGTCTCTCCCCGAGCACACTCCTCGACTAGCCTCACCCGGAACATGCCATCGATGCACCTCGACTTCTGAGACCTTCGTCGGGTATACCTTTGAGTGTCTCCCTCCGGAGCACAACTCGAACACCTTGCCTCTACAGAGGACTTGATCCACCATACTCCGAAGTCACCCCATCTGGAGTACCCTTCGAAGTGCCTCGACTCCGAGGACTATATCTCGGAGTACCTTCACCCGGAGCCACGCTCCGCACTTACTGCCTTCTCCTGGTGCACCTCGACCTGAGGTCCGACCTTGACCCCTTCGCAGCCACCGTGACGGAGCTCCCTGCTCCCCTGGCATCAAGTCTCCCGCTTGACCCAGGTTCACCTGCTACGAACCGTCCATCGCCTCCGAAGTCCCCTGCGCACCACAGACAAACAGACAAGTGTATCCAGTACTCCGGAGACCTCTTCGGGTTAGCAACCTTTGGCACACACTCCGGTGTACCTCCCAAAGTACCGAGACCTTCGGTACAAACCCAGTCATCGTGTACTATCGGACCCCTCCGACAGGCACACTCCGCTGCAACAGCTGCAGCAACCAAGTCCACCGAACCCTTCGGTGAAACCACCTCCGAACCCCTTCGGAGGTACTCCTTCGAACTAGAGGTTAAACACAGTCAATCACTCATCACAGACTCCGAAACCAACCCTTGGGTTCTCAATCTCCCCCTTGATGAGTGCATTGACAACCAAATTCAAGTTCAAGAAAATTTAAATAATTTCAGCACACAAGTGACCATAGAAACTCATAAACGAGCCAAATCATGTCACTTGATAAAAGATTTTTCCTCCCCCTTTTCAAAAGAGTAAAAGCCCCTTCGGCAAAACTCCCCTTTTTAAGATAAAAACTCCCCCTGATGTAATTTTCCCCCTTTGCAACATATAACTCAAATTTCTCCCCCTTTGACAATGCAAGCATCAAGGAGCATTCAAAAGATGCATAGCTTCAAAATGGACAGAGTTGCAAAGACATATGACGCAAAAATATGCCAATATTAATACCAATTTTTCATGTGCTCAGCTCAATTTAACATTCTCTAAAAACATGATGACTGCATGTGATTTTAGCAGTTTGAAAATAAAAGCATCACCACTCAATCAAGGTAACTAGACAAGTGAAAGTAAGGACTGCGCAAAGCTAGTCAATTTCTACTCTAGACAGACAAGTCCAGTTCAAGTGGAGCATTTAAAAGCAAACTTGATGATCAGATGAATTTTGTTGTTCTTTTTATAATGTCAGGGGTTATTTGTTTGTCCACCTTATAGTTTCCAATCAGGCCAAGCCTAGGCAGAAAGCCATCAGAAGCTTAAGTCAATGATTTTGGCAGACACTACACTATTCCAGTTCAGACCAATGTGCAATGGTAAGCAGTCTAGAATAGAGTAGTGCGACAAACAAACCCACCTGGATCTTTTAACTTTGAAGCATGTAAATCATACATTTTTGGAATTTCGATTGAGTGAATCAAATTGTTTTAGCATTTTATGAATATCCATGAGTATGAAGAACTGTTTTTCAAGTTGCAATGATTAGCATCCAGAGAAAGGTGTCTTGCTATCAAGCAGATAAAAGATAGCTAAAGCAGTCCTTCCTACACATGCTAGATACAAGATTAAGCAGTGAGCATGATTTGAGTGTGAAAAGAAAACATCATGCACATTAATGTTTTGGAAGAATTAAAAAGAGCTGAGCTGACATGATTCATGAATTATAATCAGGCATATAAGTGCAACAAATGTAAATGCAATTTCACACATGATGAGCATATGCAAGATAATTAAAATCAGCTCCCCCTCATAAAATGTCGTAAGGGTGACAAATACCAAGTTCCCCATGCAAGTAGGCAAATCGAGAAGCATCGAGGGTTTTTGTGAAAATATCGGCTAGCTGGTGTTGGGTATCAACATGTTGAAGTTCAATATCACCCTTCTCATTATGATCTCTGAGAAAATGATATTGCACATCAATGTGTTTGGTTCTGGAGTGCTGAACCGAGTTGTTTGCAATACAAATAGCACTAGTGTTATCACAGAAAAGTGGAACACTCTTATAATCTAACCCGAAATCCCGCAAAGTGGAAACCATCCACAAAATCTGAGAGCAACAGCTAGTGCAGCAACATATTCGGCCTCAGCCGTCGATTGTGCAACACTAGACTGTTTGCGGGAAGACCAGCAAACCAGTGATGTACCCAGAAAATGACAAGTACCAGAGGTACTCTTCCTATCAATCCTACACCCTGCAAAATCCGCATCGGAATAACCTCGAAGACATAATGATGAAGACGCTGAATACCATATGCCAAATTCAAGGGTATGTTTGAGATACCTTAGGATGCGCTTTACCGCTTGGCGATGCGAAGCTCGTGGTGAAGCCTGAAAACGAGCACACAGACACACTGCGAAGTGTATGTCCGGCCTCGTAGCAGTCAAGTAGAGGAGGGAGCCGATCATGCTTCGGAACTCCTTCTGATCTACGGCTTCTCCATCTTCGTCAGGATCCAATGCTACAAATGTAGCCATTGGAGTGGCGAGGGGCTTCGCATCGGCCATGTCGAATTTCTTGAGCAGGTCCTTGGTGTACTTCGTCTGGTGGACGAAGGTACCTTGTTTGCTTTGCTTGATTTGCAAACCAAGGAAAAATGTAAGTTCGCCCATCATGGACATCTCAAACTCCCTGCTCATGGTATCTGCAAACTTGGCAACCAAAGCACGAGAAGAGCCACCAAAGATGATATCATCCACATAAATCTGAACTAGGAGGAAATCTTTGCCATGCTTGAGAGTAAACAGTGTTTTATCAACAGAGCCCATCAAATACCCCTGCTCAAGCAGAAAAGACTTAAGTCTATCATACCAAGCCTGAGGGGCCTGCTTGAGTCCATAAAGAGCCTTATGAAGTTTAAGGACTTTATGTAGGTACTTGGGGTTTTCAAAACCAGGGGGTTGTTTTACATAAACATCTTCGCCTATGAAGCCATTAAGGAAGGCACTTTTGACATCCATTTGATAGAGTTTGAATCCTCGGGATGTCGCAAAGGCAAGCAAAATCCTAATGGCCTCAAGACGAGCAACAGGTGCAAAAGTTTCAGTAAAATCAATCCCTTCTAATTGAGAATAACCCTGAGCTACAAGTCTAGCCTTATTTCTAACTATAGTCCCATCCTCCCCTTGTTTGTTTTTGAAAATCCATTTTGTTCCAATGAAATGAACATTTGGTGGAGGATCAACTAAAGTCCAGACTTGATTTCTCTCAAAATTTTCAAGTTCCTCATGCATGGCATTGATCCAACTAAAATCAGAAAGTGCATGACTAATATCTAAGGACTCGAAAGAAGCAACAAAAGCGGAATCAGTGAAATGAGCATGAGAACTTGTTACCCTTTGATCAAGCTCACCAATGATCTGCTCGGGAGGATGCATCCTTTGAACATGGTGTGGAGCCTCGCGGCGGGATGCAATCTCCCCCTCAACTTGTGCGTTGGAGTGGTCCAAGATGACCGATGTCGAGGTAGTTGCTTCGGGACCTTGTGCCGAAGTGGTCGAAGCGGGGTCGGCTTCGGGGGTTGATGTCGAGGGTAGTAGGGGTTCATCCTCGAAATCTCCAGGATCTTCTTCGAAGATGGTCTGTTCCATGTCGTGTTCATTCGCCTGTTCAAGAGCAAAACTAACAGAGGGGGTCGATTCATCAAAAGTCACATCACATGACTCGATGACAGTGTTAGTTTCCAAATTATAAACACGGTAAGAATGACCATGTGTAGTGTAACCCAAAAAGATCCCGTCAGAAGAACGCGACTCAAATTTATCCAAATTACCACGTTTTAGGATAAAGCAACGATAGCCAAAAACTCGAAGATGAGTAACCTTGGGCTGTCTCCCAAAACGCAGCTCATAAGATGTCAAATTCAAAATTGAGCGCAAGAAGATTCGGTTTGAGATGTAACATGCAGTGTTCATGGCCTCAGCCCAGAATTTTCTAGGAGTCCTATGCTCATCGAGCATCGTCCTAGCCATCTCAACCAAAGTGCGGTTCTTCCTCTCAACGACACCGTTCTGTTGAGGAACCCGCGGAGCAGAGAATTGATGTTCTATGCCATGCTCCATGCAAAAGTCAACAAAGAGACTGTTCTTGAACTTAGTGCCATTATCACTTCGTATGAATTTCAGTGCACCAGGGAGTTCAGTGAAAAGTCTCAAAGCCAAGCTCCGAAAGTGTGAGAACACTTCATCCTTGCTGGCAAGAAAGAAGACCCAAGAGTAGCGAGAGAAATCGTCGACAATGACTAATACATACCACTTGCCGCCTAAAGAACTAACCCGAGAAGGACCTACAGTGTCCATGTGGAGAAGTTCTCCGGGTTGTTCAGTCATCACTGTGGTGACTGGCGAATGCGAAGCAGCAATCATTTTTCCATGTCGACACGGAGCGCAAACTAAATTCTTCTCAAACTTGAGCTTGGGCAATCCTCGGATTAGGCCTAGGGCGCTCAGACGAGCGAGCAACTCAAAGCTCATATGCCCTAGTCTCCTATGCCAGTTCCAAAGCTCAGAAGTAGAATGTGCAACAAGACAATGAGAAGAACCAGATGAATCAGAAAAATCAGCTCCAAAAACTCTCCCAACTCTAAAGATCTTACAGACCACAACGCCATCAGAATTGAGTAGTTGCGAAGTATCGCGATGGAATCGCACTTCGAAGCCTTCATCAAGCAACTGAGATACAGACAACAAATTGTATCCTAGGTTTTCAACCAAAGCAACATCTTTGAGAGTGAAATTCGAGTTAATTCTTACTACACCTTTACCTTTCACTCTACTCCTTCGAT
Source organism: Zizania palustris (assembly GCA_019279435.1). NCBI lineage: Eukaryota > Viridiplantae > Streptophyta > Magnoliopsida > Poales > Poaceae > Zizania > Zizania palustris. The sequence goes on along the minus strand of JAAALK010000286.1, from coordinate 4,359,951 downwards.
TGTTGCCGAAGGTCATATGTTCCCTTTGCTTGGTTGAGGTGAGGCTGGAGAACCATGCTGCATCTCCGGTCATATGGCGCGAACAACCGGAGTCCATGATCCACGTGCCCTCCAAGCCTCGATCTGTCGCCTACACATGATAAGAATATCTCGATCGCTCAGTGATGGGGTGAGTGAAAAAATGACGAGGCATCCAGCACTGAGTGACACGAGTAGTAGGCGCAGTAAAAGTAGACTGTCTACGCACATGATAATTAGAATGATGCAAAGTGCGAGGTCTACCTACATGCTATGAACGAACAACATGACGATGTCTCCTACTCTGACGAGGTACAAAGCTACTCGCCCGGGGTCTACCACCATATGGAAAATGCTGAACACCTCGAGGAGCAAAACCTCTCCGAGAAGCACGAGGAGCCTCAAAAGCAGGATGATAGTAAAACTCAGACTCATGCATACCTAAAGATGGGTAATGCATGTCCTGGTAACTCATCGCCTGAGAGCGTCGCTCATCCTTGATGCGACAAAAACAGAACCCAACCAAATGACCCGCCCGCTGACAGTACGAACAATGAAAAATTCTCCTAGGGGCACTCTCATGGGTCACAGGAGCAACTCTCACAGGCTCTTTGGGCTTCTGTTGAGTGGTTTTCTTTGGAGGGTTTTTCTTGGAAGGAGGAGTGGTTTTCTTTTGATCTTGGGTAGGTTTTTTGGCTGATGGAGTGTCTAACAGAGCTCTCTCTTTCTCTAGGGTAGTGGGAGAGGTAAAAACAGTTTTGTTTCCACTATCTGAAGGGATCCTCTCAAAACCCAAACCTAGAGCTAACCCTGCTCTGTCAGCACACATCTTGGTCTTGGCCAAGAGCAAATCCATCCTACCCTTTCCCTCGGTGCATTTATTAACCACCGAAAGAAGGTATTCATTTTCAGACATGAGGTTCTCAGCTCGCTCTCTAACAGTGCCTAGCTGGTCTTAAGGGTAATGCAAGTGTCACAAACAAGTTGCACATCCTTAGAACTACCAGCCCTCTCCAATCTAGCCTCTAAATCATGAACATGTTTATCACGTAAATTAATGCTTTCGCGTAATAAAGAACAGTTCATGCAGTCAATTATATCATGAGGACTAGAATCAACCACCAAAAGCTGCTACTGTGCAGTCTCAAGCTCAGATAGAGTTTGAGCATGTACATAGCTCAACTGAGCAAGCTCACCCATGACTACAGTACAAGATTCACATTCAGCATCATTAACTTTAGACTTAATCATGGCATACTCAGTAGAAACAGATTCTAGCCTAAGTCTAAGGTCTATCCTGACTTGCACAAGTAATCTATCCTGACCAAGAACTACTTCATTCAGTTCATCTAATTTAATTAAAAGCTTGTCAGAAGACAGTGGTACCTCAGATGAGTCAAGCTCATCGCCGCTGTGATCGCTGTCGGCCATGAAACAAAGGCCGGTGAAGTCTCGTCCCTTCTTGGCCTTTTTATCCTCCTTCCTTGGGGACTCCTCCTCAGAGCTTGACTCCTCAATTGAGGAAGTGTCGATGTTGCTGAGAGTAGAAACAAATGCTCTGGAAGCGGCTTTGGCTACTTTCTTAGCCATCTTGCCCCGCTTGCCCTTCACAAAGGGTTTCCTCTCCTTCTTGTGGTATTTGGGGCGCTCACTCTCATCTCTCTTCTTGAGTTTTGGGCAATTGGCCTTAATATGAGAAGTGTCGCCACATTCAAAGCAACCACTAAAACCACTTCTCCTCTGATCCCGTCTCTCATGATGAAAGCGGGTGAACCTTCTGGCAATGAGAGCAAGCTCATCATCATCCAGAGTATCCACCTGCTCCTTTGTGACGGAGACCAGGGAGGACAAAGCAAAACCATCTGCAAGAACACAAGTACCAGATGTGCTTGGTTCTGCAGCGGTGCCACGGCTAGTGCTAGAAACCAATGACAATGGTTGTGGCAAGGAGTTCCTGTGCACCGCAAGAGATGCCTTGGCAATCTCTGTGGACTTCAGCTTGCTGAAGAGCTCATCACAGGTCAATGTGTCATAACCTGCAGACTCCTCAATGCTGGATATCTTCACTTCCCATATGCTACGATCAAGAGCATTGAGAAGCTTGATAGCCCTGTCATGATCATTGTAAGCAAGCGTCCCGTTGGATCGCAAGTTACTCACTATCGCATCAAAGCGAGAAAACATGGCATCTATAGATTCACCAGGTGCCTGCACAAACAGCTGATACTGTTGATTGTATGTGCTTTGGCGCCTGGCCTTGATCTGTGTAGATCCCTCATGAAAAATAATGAGAGTGGTCCAAATTTCCCTAGCAGTCCTAAGGTGCTGCACCCTATCAAACTCACTTCTACTCAAACCAATGAACAATATATTTCTTGCCTTGGAGTTGGCATTATACTGATCCTTCTCTGTTTGAGAGGTGCGAGTATCAGGGATGGAGTATTTTGAGTCCACAATCTCCCAAATTGCATTTCCTTGGCTTAGCAAGTAAGCCTCCATGCGCACCTTCCAGTATGCAAAATGAGTCCCATCGAACAGAGGAATTTTACTGGCTCTGTCCATGTCGCCAACAGATCACAAAACCGGTTAAGGTCAACTGGTGATCTTAACCCGCTCTGATACCAATTGTTGGACCGGAAACGGCGACCAGAGGGGGGGTGAATGGGAGATTTTAAGATTTAGGGCCCAAAAAATAGCCTTCTATTTTAATTCAGTCTACTGCGGAACAGGCTTCGAACACAACCTTCGAAGTTCTGGTTCGGAGGTATTTGACAGCTCCGAACACAGGCTTCGCAAGGAGTAAAAGTCCGAAGCCAAGAAGACTTTGCTCAACACGCAACCCCGAAAAATCAACTCAGCCAAGTCAGTGCAGGCTTCGCACACAGGGTGCTTCGAGCAGGCTTCGCACTTCACCCTTTGCAAGAGTGGACTATCCTCTGAGGACTTCGACCAAGTATTTAGCAACAGCAACTGGTGCTGGGCTTCGTACACCGAAGGTCTAAATGCACACTTTACGGACTTCGCTAAGGACCTCGACACGAGAAGAACGATGGCCTTCGAATAGGGCTTCGCTAGTAAACAACGAGGTCTAGCCTCCAGTTACACAGAGCGATCACACACTGAAAAAGCACACTTCGCACAAAACACACTTCGCCTAGACAGGCTTCGGTACACTACTACTAGCGAGGTATGCAAACAAGCTCAAGCAGAAAAATGAACACAGAAGCAGTGCTTCGCTGCTTGAACAAAGAACACAATAAATGAACTCAGGATGAATACAACGTGTGGTGGCTATTATAGGAGCTCAACAGTGAATGCTCAAAGTGTTAAATGTTACCTACCCAGCCCCCATATTTATAGCCACTATTCAACCAAGTGAATTGACTACTTTACCCCTAGGGTTTACATTGGTTTTGTCTATACAGAACAGAGGGGTACAAAAGGTAGTCAACTTTATTCTGGAGTCTTCTCTGTCAGCTTTGCAGAGGGGACAATGTCAGCTTTTTGCAGAGCAGACACTGTCAGCCTTTACAGTCTTTGACTTTCCTGAAGCCCCCCTTCGCACGCGAGGGGTGCGGTAGCTTCGATGAGAAGCCTTGAGCCTGACGGCCTTCGCTTCACCGAAGATAGCCTCCGATACAGTGATGGTTTTGAGCCGAAGCCATCAAAGCCCTTGGGCCTTCGCACCACCACCTCCGGAGTGGACCACCACGGCTTCGTAGCTTCTCCCAGCTCGAACTCCGTCAGTCCGTGTACTGAAGCCATGCATGGCCGAAGTACCACAAGTCAACCTTACTCCAGAGCTAGCCTCGCTCCGAAGCCTACTTCACTCCGAAGCCCCACCTTCGGAGTACCACCCTTCGAAGTCCCTCCTTCGTCCAAGGCCTCCGCATGAAGCATTCCATGAGCACTTCGTCGCAGTGTCTCTCCCCGAGCACACTCCTCGACTACCCTCACCCGGACCATGCCTTCGATGCACCTCGACTTCTGAGACCTTCGTCGGGTATACCTTCGAGGGTCTCCCTTCGGAGCACACCTTGAACACCTTGCCTCTGTTGAGGACTTGATCCACATACTCCGAAGTCACCCCATTCAGAGTATCCTTCGAAGTGCCTCGTCTCCGAGGACTTTATCTCGGAGGACCTTCACCCGGAGCCACGCTCCACACTTACTGCCTTCTCCTGGTGCACCTCGACCCGAGGTCCGACCTTGACCCCGTCGCAGCCACCGTGACGGAGCTCCCTGCTCCCCTGGCATCAAGCCTCCCGCTTGACCCAGGTTCACCTTCTACGAACCGTTCGTCGCCTCCGAAGTCCCCTGCGCACCACAGACAAACAGACAAGTGTATGCAGTACTCCGGAGACCTCTCCAGGTTAGCAACCTTCGGCACACACTCCGGTGTACCTCCCAAAGTACCGAGACCTTCGGTACAAACCCAGTCATCGTGTACTGTCGGACCGCTCCGACAGGCACACTCCACTACAACAGCTGTAGCAACCAAGTCCACCAAACCCTTCGGTGAAACCACCTCCGAACCCCTTCGGAGGTACCCCTTCGAACCAGAGGTTAAACACAGTCAATCACTCATCACAGACTCCGAAACCAACCCTTGGTTTCTCAGTGTGCAATGGTTAGAGACATCAGCAGGTGGGGTGTCGCTTCGTGGTTCTGTGAGCTATGCGCCATGGAACGGACCTTCTAGTGGAGCGGCTTGATGTGGCCTCACGAACAGCATGTCGTGATACGGAAGACGACGCGGTACGGTGGGCAACAAAGACGACGAGGCAAAGGCATGCAAGGAGTGTAGAGACATGGGCCATGGCGCAAATGGTCGGCGTTGCACCGGCGGTGCAGATCTAGCGCCCTTGGCACGTGTCTGACGGCAGCGCCATGGATTCAGAGCATCCATCGTGGATTTGGAGCGACCGATGGCTAAGAGGCACATCGTGGCACATGTGGGTGCATAGACATGGCTCGATTGCTTCACGTTTGTGCCTGCGGCGGTGCTTGTGGAGGGCCATGACGTGGGCTGCGGTGTGGACGATGGTGTTGAGGATGACGCGGAGGCTAGTAGATGCCGGCGGTGAACCGGCTGTGGAGCAGATCTAGTGGTCGACAGTGTCAAAGCGGTAGTCGCAGGCAGATGGCCTAGCAGAGGCACACATGCCACGGTGGTCGGCGATGCAGATCTGGTCGTTGACGATGGAGACCACAATCCAGTGTCGTCAACATAGATCCTACGGTTGGTGTGCTAGGCGATGCTTCTGGTTGGTGCACAGGCCCAGTGGCTGGAGGTGCGAAGGACGATTAGCACAACACCACGCAGGGTAATGCTAGCGAATGGTGCGGCCGATGCGCACGCGTACCGATGGCGGCTGCTTCATCCTCAATGGTGGCCTCGGCATTAGACGCGGAAGAGACGAGATGGCTGGTGCAACTAGGCAGCGGAGAATGCCATCGGGGTCGACGACGGTGTAGAAGCTAACATCGGGTGCGATCTCTAAGGATGGTGCCATGGTGGACGTCGCGGGGGCGTCAAGGCGCGCAGGTGGAGTCACCGAGGAAGAGTCCGTGCCCGTGGCGAGGAAGTCTGTGCCAGTGGAAGAGCTCGCGAAGGGCACCCCTAGAGGGGATCGATCTAGCATAGTCTTCAGCGACAGCATATCTACTTGATTTCTCTGCTCGAACTCCAATCTTCTCAATTCCAATCTTCAACAACTGATCTTAGTCTCCCATCAACGAGACTTTGATACACCAAAATTCTTTCTTTTCTAAGATAATGTTACAATGTTTTTGCCCCTCCTTTTATATATCATGCCTAGCTAGTTACAGCTATTTGCCATCCACGACTCCTACAATACCCACAGCCGTCCCTACACCCCTAGTTCCTAACATTTAACTTTTGATTTAGACATAAAGCTTATGTCATCATTTTGATAGTCGATGGTCATCGTTAAATGAATTATTAACGGAGGATAGAATTTTACTGATGTCTTCTATGTGGTTTTGCAAGGATTGATATGAGCTAGCATGTAAATTGTAGCACTTATCAATTGTTGTTTTAACGATAAGGTCCTATCAATATTTCAAATAAAAATAAAAAATTATAAAAACAATCTGTTCCTACCTGGCCGCCGTTACAAAGCCCAGTTTGTTTCGAGCAGAGCAGAGAGTTGCTTCATTGGCCAAGCCAAACATTGCTATCTGGAAGTAAATTTTCGACCCATCCACGAGAAAATCTTGAGCCCCAAATAAACAACAACATCTTGAGAGGCCTGGGCCTCAACGAAGACAAATATAATTTTCAAATTTTTTGTAATGGAAAAGAGTGTACGTTCAAACGATGATGAAATATTGGTTTAAAATGAAGAATTGATACCATGATATGTATAGTTTGAGAAGTACGTTGAGTTTTACACACAGAGAGATCGAGAATTACTTACGCGACATACAGAACAAACATATTATATATACCACACTGGCGTGTAGGATGACACCGTGCACACCACACACATTTAAAGGCTTGTTTGGGAGCTCAAAATCCCACTCCATTCCCCGCATACGAACTGAGATTTTAGTTCAAAATCCCGGCCCATTCACGTGGAATGGTCTGGGATTTTAGGCTCCCAAACAAGCCGTGTATACATACCACCTTAACGAAACGACACATGCAAAGTCGTGCGCTAACACACATTACCTTACCCGTATGGGTAGATCGGGGCGCACCGCACCCGGCGGCCACCGAATGACGTACACGGTCAAGCTAATTAATTAAGGTCACGTTAAGCCATCCAGCGAAGTCGCACGGACATGCCCGAGCAGACGGCATCGACCAGCCGGAGGAAGCGTGGACGCCTACGGCACGACGGGCACAACAGACGGCACCGGGGGCAGCGGCACTCCGGGCACGGTGGGCAACTGCGGCAGTGGGACACCCGGCATGGAGGGCAACGGTGCCAGTGGGACGCCCGGCACGGTGGACAAAGGCGGCAGCGGCACACCGGCTCCGGGAACTGTCGGGAGTGGCATGTTGGGCAGGCCGGGTACGGTGGGCAAAGGCAGCAGTGGGATGCCCGGCACGGTGGGCAATGGTGGCATTGGCTGACCGGCTCCGAGAACTGTCGGCAGTGGCACGCCGGGCACTCCTGGCACAGTGGGCAGCGGCGGCAGTGCCACACCGGCCGGCACAGTGGGCACCACAGCTCCGGGAACTGTCGGCAGTGGCATGCCTGGCACCTCTGGCACAATGGGCAGCGGCGGCAGTGGGACACCGGCTGGCACGGTTAGCACCACAGCTCCGGGAACTGTTGGCAGTGACACGCCAGGCACCTCGGGCACCGTGGGCAGCGGCAGGCCCGGCACTCCGGGCACGGTGGGGATGGTCGGGATGGTTGGAATAACGCCAGCCGGTACAGGGGGAATGGACAGCGCCGGTAGGCCGGGGACGACGGAGCCTGGAGCTTCGTTAAGGAGGCGCGCCGCCTGGGTCGACGTGCTGCTGAACCCCAGGAGCAAGACGACAATAACGGCCATTGCCGCGGCCATCAAGCTCGAGTTGGAAGAAGCCATGTACATGTGCTAGCTACCTAGCTTGCGATGACGGCAATGGTCCTGTATTCCTGTTTATGCAATGTGGCCTGTGTGGAGGGCTATATATAAGAAGAGAAGAAGAGAAGAAGAGAAGAAGAGAAGCCAAAGAGCCAAAGTGGTCAGGCTAGCTAGCTAGCTAGCTTCTCTTACATATCGTTGAAATGCAATGCAGCCTGCATTTTGTGGTGCAAACAATGCAGCCTGCATTTTGTGGTGCAAACAATGCAGCACGCATTTTGTGGTGCAAACAATGAAGGCATGCATGTCAACTTACAGTCCATGAGTTGAACACTATACTACTCTTGGCAATGGGCAGGGCAGTGTACGGGTTGATGCATGGCCACCCAAACGCAAGAGCTAACAGAGGCCAGAAACTGGGGCTAACTTTAACGGTTTGTCACAGGTATATCGATCGAGAGCATAGTGCACCACATTGCACGGTTTTAATTTTGTGTGGTTACTAGCTCACGAACAAGCTGCTTGTTGATCTTGTATAGGCTTCTAGCTAGCTAAGTAGCTAGAGCTGATGTTTACAAGGATCCTTATTAAGCTAGAAGGCCATGTTAAGTTGGCAGATGGACAAGAGACTCCATGCTCTCGGAGGCAAAGCTGATTTGGGTGACCACGGCTTAATATATCCTCCATGATTTTGTCACCGTCTGCGTGGTGCAATGTCCTGGCACTTTGGGTCCGTGGGGAGAATTTAATATTTTAAAAAGCAGCCGATAAATATTGAGTAACTAAGTATTTAGCTGTTTAAAATCTGCAGAAGTTAGTATTTTTTAGTTTCTACATATTAGTTTATACATGGATTCAGCCACTTCTGTAATATGAATGAAATTTTGAATTGATTTGTAAACTGGAGGTTCTGGAAGGATCTGCACAGCTCAAACAGGGCTTTTAATTGAGACTGTACGGGCTTATTGGCTTCTGTGGTGGGCGGATCCTGGCAGATAAGTTATAAGATTCTGCGGTGGGCGAATAGGGAGGCTTTGTGTGGGGCGCGGTAGCCACGAGAGAATCGTATTGCAGTATGGCCTTGCGGTAGGATAGGCATCTCGACTGTACCATTGGACCACGTCGGAATGAGACGCCACGCAACAGTCGCTCGAGAGGGTCTCATACATGATCTTGAGGCCCTATGCTGCATTCTTGACAGCTCATCTAGCATGGATCTTCAAAAATTCTTCACCTCCCGCGCTGTCTGCTACACGTGCTACCAAGCTTCGTCCCGAGCCTTGCCTCCTGCTCCCTAGAGCCATCAGCTTTGCCTTGAGCTCCGGCTCCTACTCTTCGACGTTGTGGGCTCTTACCTGAGCCCCACCTACTCCCCGAGCCTTGCCTCCTGCTCCTCGGCTCAGTCTCGTGCCTCACCTCTTACTCCCCGGTGTCGCACGCTATGTCGCTGCCAGCTCCGACTCTTGTTCCTCGATGTCGCCTGTTAGATTTCTAGGAACAAAACAATTGGAGAACAAAGAGCGGTGGGAGATAGATGAACAATAGCATGCACAAAAGAACAGCGATGGTGCCCAAAACACCACCAGCACGCCACACAGGCGCTGGCACTTTTTGTTTTCTAACTTTGCACTTCACCACGCTCTTCACTCAATACCTTAACACCTGTATTTAATACAAGTGCACATGCACAATGCAGCTCCACTAAGTCCACTAGCTGCAAGAACAACGCTACATGCGGACACCACTAACACACGCGTACGGCTGAATGTAGCACACATTGGCCACCACTCACGGTCTTGATGCATGTACACACGCACGACGCACGACGCATGCAGCCACAAGCCACTAACACGCACTAATTATGAAATTAAATAATAAAAGAAATTAAAATACCAAGATTAATTCTAACAATCACCCCCTAATCTTGTTATTTTATTTGAGCACCTCCTAATTGATCATCACAGCAACATCGGTTCATCATCAGTGTACGCTATGACATGAAGAGCCCTTTCCTTCTTCGGCTCAGGACACTCATCAGCGAAATGTCCAAACTCTTGACAATTATAGTAACGCACTTTTGACTTGTCAAATTTTCCGCGGTACTTCTTCTTGTCGCCGTTGCTACCGGAGCCCTCACCATTGCACTTCTCTTTAGCAACGATGGCCTCCCACTCGGCATGCGTGAGTCGTGGTTCTTCAAGTGCAACTAGCAGTTGTGGTCCTCCTTCCTTGTCACGTCGACGCCCTACCATGGATGCTTCATATGCCTTCAAGCATCCAATGGCCTCTGCCACTGTCATCTTCGTCACATCGCCCCATTGCTCGATGGTGCTGACGATGTGCTGAAATTTGTCGGGGATGGTATGCAAAAGCTTCTCCACCACAGTGGTCTCCTCCACCTTGGTACCAAGTGCATGAATTTTGTTAACAATTGTGGTTAGCTTCATAGCATACTCACAAATCGTCTCCGTATCCTCCATGTACATCCTCTCAAGCTCCCTCTTGAGAGTCTGTACATTCGCGTTCCGAACTCGCTCTTCTCCAATGTGTATCTCCTTGAGTGTGTTCCAAGCCTCCTTTGCCGTCTCCTTTTCGGCGACGGCTAGCACCATAGCCTCTGGCACCGCTTGGATGATGGCGGCGAGAGCCATTTGGTCCTTCTTGTCATCGACCGCTTCATTGCCCTCCACTACTGCCCACACACTTTGTGCATGCATGAAGATTTTCATCTTCACCGCCTGTTGGCGTAAAAGATTACGCTAACAGGTTTCTGTAGAAAAGAAACTAACAAACGAAGTGTTTGCGAAGAGAACTGTTCTAAGCCTCCGAAAGGATAACAACTTAGAATAGTTCGGATGTGTGTATTGAATAACTTCTATTCGGTCCCTATTACAGGGTGAAATGGGGGGTATTTATAGGCCCAAATATTAAGGAAAAGACCTATTTACCCCTCTATTACAACCGACATAGTGGAAACTATTCGGTACCCTTGATAGGGCTAAAATGGTAAAAGACTAATCTAATGATATAAAAGATAAATCTTCCATCTTAGCTGGCAATAAAGATCTTGAATCGCCTTAGTTCGAAGATATATCTCGAACTAATGCCTATCTTCGTACTTCGAACTTGACTCAGAGTATCTTCGAAGATGGACGTCTGGAAACCTTCGAATCCACTATCTGCTTTCATGCTGTTGCAGCAATAACCCCGAAGATGAGATATTTTCCCCCAACAGTAGCCCCTCGAATACTCTTCTCCGTTTAACCTGTAATGTTAGGAGAGCAGTATACGGAAGGAAAAAATAACCAGACATAGGGGTTATTAGATTTCAATTCATCTCCGAAATGTACGAAGATATAAAGTCCGAATTAATCTTAAGATAATTACTTTTCGAACTATCTTAGAACCGACTCAGGAAGTTCGAAAGTCTTTTAGACTTAGAGGAAATAGCCGTTATCTTTCTGTTCCTAACGGAAACTGTAAAAAGCGTTAATTTCGGAGAAAAATAACGGCAGGAATGCGAAACGACATGGGCTAACGGTAAGAATGTAAAGTTTAGGCTATAAATAGATAGCCTAGAACTCACCCGATTACCTTTTCCCTGCTCTCTCGTAATCAAACACCTTTTGAGCCCCTTGAGTTCTTTGAGCCCTAGCCTCCATTTCCCCAAAGCAACCCAGTGACTGCGATGGTGCAGACCAAGGGTTCTGGAGCCCCGTCGGCCTTGGCTCGGCAGCAAGTGGCTGCAGCAGCGGCGACTGCGACATTGGCGGCGGCGCCTCCGGCATCTGCAGCGACATCCATGGCGGCAGGAGGGAGAAATCCCCAAAGTATTGATGATCAAAGTCTCTGCCCGCCATCAACGAAGTATCTGGACCAGTCTTTCTAACTGGGATCTTCTACCTGCAAAAGGGAATCGCTGGCAATAGCAGTGGAAGGGAAGATTAACACCGGAGTTATGGTCCGCAAGACAGGAAAAGAACTTATCCCGTCACCAAGGCCTGGAGAAGTGGTTGTCTTCGAAGCCTTCTTCGAAGTTGGCTTGGGCCTCCCAGCAGTTGATTTCTTGGCGGAGGTACTCGACTTGTTTCATGTCACCCTCCCTCAATTATCTCCGAACGCAGTAGCTAGACTGGCTATCTTCGAATGGGCAATGAGAGCCGAAGGTTGTGAAGGGAGGGCAGAGATCTTCGCTGCGCTACATAGGGCTTAATGCCAACCTAAAACCTTCGTAGGCCCCGGAGGTGAAAAAGTAGTGGTAGCCTTCGGAAGCATCAATTTTAGGCTTCGGGACGAATATGCCCTACAATTTCCTGCTAAGGCCATCAATGCAAGATGGTACACTGACTGGGTTATGAGGTGGTTCTACGCCGAAGTTGGGGCGAGCAATCCTCTGGCCGGACCTTTGAAAGAGATCCAATTCCGGAAGGAAGCCTTAGTGCATCTCGGCCAAGGTCAGCTCGAAGCCCGCCTCAACCTACTTCAGAGGATCAGCCGAAGGTTGAGTATGCGGGACTTAGCCGAAGAATACCTCGGGTTGCAAATTTCTCCACTGATGGCCAACTGGCCTATCATCTTCGAAGAGGATTCAGAAGGCGGTCTCCGAAAAATTACCTTGACTTCGAGCCCTGCAGGTAACTTCGAAGACAACATGTATTACGCATATTCATTCGAAGAAAAACTAACTTGATTTATTTTTTAGCTTCTTCAGCCCCTGTTACTTTGGAGCAAATCGTAAGGGCTTCGGAGAAGATTTTGGGCGCTCCAACTCCGACAGAAAAAGAATGGAGAATCAAGCTAGTCGGGAGTTGGGAGAGATTTAACAGAGTATGGGGAATGCTGGAAATCACTCCGCCCCCTTTGATGGATTGGGTGCCTTCGGAGAAAGGGCCCAAGAAGAGGAAAGCCAAAGCTGGGACTTCGAGCTCCGCAAAGACTCCGGTGAAGAAGGTGGCTCGGAAGCCAAAAAATCTTGCACCTTCGAATCCCGCACCTTCGAGCTCAAGGGCTTCAGTTTCTGACTCCCAGGAAGATGAAGGGAGATTGCTTGTGCGTCTAATAGAAGAGAATGAAACTCAAAGGACTGCACAAGCCGAAGTACCTGCGAACGTGCCGGAGTCCCAAGATAATCTTGATCAACCAAGGACTTCGGTAGTTCAGGAAGATGTATCTCAGGACGAAGTTCCTGTTAATGAGAGTGGGGTCGAAGTTACTATAGCTTCGATTCCGGAAGAAACAACGAGGACTGCTCAGGACGATGCTCCTGTAGTCCAAGACTTAATGGCTGATTCGGATGAAGAACTAGCCTTCGATCCACCGAACAGTCCGACGATGACTCCTCTGCAAAATGTCGAAGGTAGACTTCGAATAACTTTTTCATGTTTATTTTGAGTATTTGTACAATGTATAATACTTTTCATTATTTTTTATAGAGTCCACTCCTATGGAAGAAATCCGACAGGAAGAAATAATTCCTGGACCTTCGACAACTTCGGAGCCAACTCCTGGACCTGGAAGAGGCAAAAGACATATAGAGCCCCTCCCTGTTGTGAGCTCCGGATCAACTCCGTCTGATTCAACAGACGAGAGCCAATCTTCCGGGGAGGGCCAGTCTCCAGTGGCTCCGAAGACTACAGGCCAAAGCTCCGGTCCTTCGCTGAACGAAGATGACCAACAGGCAATAAGCATGCTCCCCTTGCTGGCTCCTTTCTTAGGGCAAACAACTGGTCTTCGGACTTTGCTCGAACCTTTGGATCGAGCTAGCCGTGACATAGAGGAGACCAATTTAGTGGCCATCCTGAGCAAGGCTGACAGGACAGAGCTTAATGCCGCTATTGAACGTGCAGCCTACCAGGTACGAAGCAACTGCGAAATATCATAGAATTCATCTACGAATAAATATTGACCTTAGTTTTTATTTTTGTAGCAAACTGTCTTGGCTCGAGCTGCGAATATATGCAATGACGAAGAGATCGCTCGTCTTCGGGAGGAAAATAGTGTCCTTCAAAGGAATTTTAACATCTCCGAAAGTCGAGTGGCTCAAATGGATAATATTGTGTCAACAGAGCGAAGGGACAGGCAAAGTTTTGAGGCTGCGAAAAAAGAGCTCGAAGCAGAAAGAATTGTGCTTCGAGCAGAAGTTGAAAAGCTGCGGGCGAAGCACGCTACTGCGAGGTCCGAGCTCGTCCGACTCCAAGAGGAAGCTAGCCAGCTGTTAAACCAAAAGAATATTGTGACCACTGAAAATGCTAGACTTTCTGGGGTTTTGGGCGAAGTCACTTCGACGAAGGACGTGTTGATCGAAGACAAGCTGAAGTCTGAAAAGGTGGCTGTGGAAGTTATGAGTGGGTTGTTAGATGTCCTGGAGTACTTCGGTACTACTGGGATACTTCCTTCTGACGATAACATCACTCTTCTGCGCCGGTTAAAAAGGATCCAAGGAGTGGCGAAGTAGATGAAGATAGCGGGCATTAGATACGGAGAACTCTCCGGACAAGTGTCTGATGTTGGCCTACTTCGCTACTATGAAGATCTGGGCCGATCGATAACTCCGGACGCAGGAGGGGGCCCAATCACCTTCGACGACGAGCGACTTCTAAAACCTTCCGAAGGTGTGGCTGCTGCCTGGCGAGCCTTCCAAACTTCATGGAGAGCCGAAGGTCGTTCCGCGATCAAGGCTTGGATTGACGAAGGCCAACGCCGGAAGCATGTTCGGACCCAAGCTTCAAGCAGTCAGCCTCCTCCGAACCCGCAGGTTTAGAAATACCTTAGGGTTTTTGGCCATGTAAAGCTTTATGCTTATAAACATTTATCAATGAAAATTTTTTTGTCATATTTTTAGGCTTCACTTCTTACGGAAGATATCGAAGTGTTAGACCTTAACGACAAAGTTCGCTCATTATGGACCACCTTCGATCTTCTTAAAGCTTATAAACGTCCTCGATTTCTAATTCCTCGAGATGACTCTGGTGTAATTGCGCCCGAAGTAATCAAAGATATGCTGTCTTATATTAAAGAGGAAGAAAAAGAGGTTAACATAAACACTTCGTCTTCTGAAGACGTTATATGGTCTGAAGACGAAGATGAAGCTCAGAATAAAAAGCCTGAAGAACTTGGAAGCTGGGAAAGGAGCCCCGAACGGCTTCGAACTTGGGCCGAGCTTCAACAAGAATAGAAGGATTTTAGAGCTTCGAAGGGGGGCAAGAGAGTAAAACGCAAAGTTATTAGAACTCCCAGCACTGGAACTAGTCGTTCCACCCCTAGCTCTAGAGACCGAAGAGGTCTTCGATTCCTTCTTGGTATAGATACCAATTTTTCGTAATGTAATCTGTAAACACATTCGTTTGAATAATGAATACCGATTTAAAATTGTCTCCATATTTACTAGCCCCTCTTTGGGTATAAGCAACTTCGAACTGTATTCAAAGATGGTTATGCGCAAAGAAAAAACTTCGGAGTACAATTTTTTTGGGGGTTCGAAGCCCCTCTGTAATTTAAAGATCTTTTAAAATCTTATAAAATGTCTTCGACTATTTGTAGTCGAAAGAATGGCAACTTAGTACCTTTGTTTTTTTGAAAGAAATCATTTGAGATAACTTTCAAGATACCTTAGTATCTTAGATAATTTGTCACTTTGGACTGTGTTAACAGACATTCGAAGCTCATGGCTCAATCTCTGTTTTTCTTTAGCCACCTTCGGCTCTTTTTTGCGATCTCTGTCGAACCAATGGTTCGGAGTTTGCAATGGTCTCTTTGGACTCTTTTTACGGATGTCTACCAGCTAATGGCTTGGACTCCGTATATTTTGGCCACCTTCGGCTCTTTTTGCGGAAGTCTACCAGCCAATGGCTTGGACTTCGCAGGATTTGGCCACCTTCGGCTCTTTTTACGGAAGTCTACCAGCCAATGGCTTGGACTCCGCATGTTTTGGCCACCTTCGGCTCTTTTTACGGAAGTCTACCAGCCAATGGCTTGGACTTCGTAAGATGTGGTTTTGGGCTCTTTTACGGATGCCTACAAGCCGGTGGCTTGTACTCCGGATTATGTCAGCCCCCACGTTGGAAGCTTCGAACCAATGGTTCGAAGTCCGAAAATACAACCCAGCTTCATGACACTTCCCTCTCAGTCGACCCCGCGGTTCCAGTGCGTCCACTCGGAAGCTGGAAGTCTATGAGGGGAAGGCACTATCAGGATCATATGCTTTATTAATTTAGAAGATGATTACAAGCGAATTACAAGGAGCCCTTATGCGAAGTATCGCTTTAGGTGCTCCGCATGCCACGTATGTGCTAACTCTTCACCTTCTAAATTAGCTAACTTAAAAGAGCCAGGGCGTCCTGAACGAACAATTAGATATGGACCTTCCCATTTATTCCCTAACTTCCCTGGCGCTATAATGCTTCGTAGAACAAGATGACCCGGTCTTAGTTCATTAAGCTTAACCTTCGGGTCAAACCAAGCCTTCGTCTGCTGATGATACTTTGATAAATTTGCCACAGCTCGAAGTTTCGTTTCTTCTGATAAATCTAACGAAGCTTGTCTTTCTTCTTCAATCTCCGGTTCGGTGCTGCGAAAAGATCGTCCTTTGAGCTCTGTTGGAGTCATAGCTTCATCTCCGAATAGTAGTCTGAATGGAGTAAAACCTGTGGACCTTGTTTGCGTGGTCCGAATGGACCACAAAATCTTCGGAAGCTCTTCGGTCCACAGTCCCTTTGCTAATCCTACTATCCTTCAATTTAGCCCTGATAAAATATTTCCATTGGCTCGCTCTGCGGCTCCATTAGACTGAGGATGCCTTACTGCAGCAAAACATAACTGAATGCCTAGATCTTCGCAAAACTTCCTGAAAGGTTCTGCATCGAACTGTGTTCCATTATCAACTGTAAGTTGTCTAGGCACTCCGAACCGGCAGATGATGTTCTTCCAGAAGAATTTCTGTACATTGTTCGAAGTGATAGCTGTTAAGGGTTCTGCTTCCACCCACTTAGAAAAATATTCAATAGCTACCACTGCGAACTTCAAATTTCTCTTGGCTATTGGAAAGGGACCAATTAAATCCATACCCCATCTGGCTATAGGCCATACCGGAGCAATGACTTGAAGAGCTGTTGGTGGGAGATGACTCCGTCGACCCATCCACTGGCATCCTTGACAAGTGCGGACTAAGCTCTCCGCATCAGCTGTTATTGTAGGCCAATAAAGCCCCTAGCGAAGTGTTTTTCCTGCCAAAGCTCTAGGGGCTAAATGGCTACCACAAAGGCCTTCATGAATTTCTCGAAGAATTTCTTGGCCTTTGGCTTGAGATATACATCGGAGTAGAGGGGAACATACTCCGGCCTTGTATAAAATACCGTTGATTATTTGATAATTTTTGGCTCTAAGCTTTAATCTTGACAGCTGTGGCTCTTCGGACAAATTTGTTCCTCCCTGTAAAAGTTCCATGATTGAATTTTTCCAATCTGCACTAGGAATGCAAAGAATCTCTGCCGAGGGAATTTGTGGCACCGAAGGTATATTGAGCTCCTCATAGAAAGCTTCTTCGGGCACATCCACAGCTCCGGCTGCAGCTTTTGCTAATATGTCAGCTTGCACATTTTCTGCTCTTGGTATACTCCGAATGGAAATACCCTTGAAGTGTGCTTCGATTTTACGGATTTCTTCTAAGTACATTGCAAGCTGTGGATGCCGAACTTGGAAACTTTTATCTACGTTCCCTGCTACTATCTGAGAATCTGTCTTTATAATAATTCTTGTAGCCCCTAGAGCACGTGCTTTTTGGAGTCCCAATAAAATCCCTTCATACTCCGCTATATTATTGGTAGACTTAAAGTTGAGTCTTGCGCAGTACATTGCTCTTTGCACTGAAGGCGAAATTAATACTGCTCCGATGCCTGCTCCGGATGCTTGGAAAGCCCCATCGGAGTAAACAGTCCAAACTCCGTCACTTGACTTCTCCGGAACCAAATTTGCAGGTGGAGTCCATTCTGCTACAAAATCTGCTAAGACTTGCGATTTGATTGCTGTCCTTGCCAAGAAAGATATGCCGAAGGTTGCTAGCTCAACTGCCCACTTCCCAATCCTTCCAGTGGAATCCTTACTTCGGAGCATATCTCCTAAAGGATACGAAGTTGGTACAATTACATTGTGTGCCAAAAAATAATGTCTTAATTTCCTCGAAGCCATTATCAGAGCATAAACGAACTTCTCAAGTTCGGAGTATCTTGTCTTCGCTCCTGATAATGCTTCGGATACAAAATAAATAGGATTTTGGACCAACTTCCCATTGAAATCCACTTCTCTGACAAGGACTGCACTGACAGCAGAACCTGTAGCTGCAAGGTAAAGGAGTAGGGTTTCGTCCGCAGTAGGCACCGTGAGTGTAGCAAGATTACTGAGATACTCTTTAATATCTTCGAAGCTTTTCTGACACTCTAGTGTCCATGCAAAATCTTCAGACCCTTTCAATGCTTTAAATATAGGCAAGCTTCTCTCCGCAGACCTTGATAAAAACCTGCTAAGTGCTGCCAGACGCCCAGTCAGCTTTTGCACTTGCTTTAAATTTTCCGGAGGAGCCATCTTTTGTAGCGCAGTTATTTGAGTAGGGCTAGCTTCAATTCCCATGCTTGAAACTAAATACCCTAACAACTTTCCAGCCATAGCTCCGAAGATACATTTTTCGGGGTTAAGATGGATCCCACATGCCCGAAGGCTATTGAATGTTTCTGCTAAGTCTAGGCTATGTTGGTGCTTTAAAGCACTCTTTATTACAATATCATCCATATAGGCCTCCACATTGCAGCCTAATTGATGACCTAGAGCCTTAGCAACTAACCTCGAAAAAGTAGCCCCGGCATTTCTTAAGCCGAAGGGCATTCGTACATAACAGAAGACTCCCGAAGGAGTTACGAAGCTTGTCTTGATCTCATCTTCGCGCTTCAACCATATTTGATGATAACCAGAATACGCATCAAGGAAGCTTAATAACTCCGAACCTGTGGTGGAGTCAACCAATTGATCAATTCGGGGCATGGGGTAGGGGTCACGAGGGCATGCTTTATTCAAAGATGTGAAATCAATGCACATGTGCCACTTCCCGGAAGACTTCTTTCTGACAAAGACTGGGTTGGCTAACCATTCTGTGTGAGCCACTTCTCTGATAATCCCAGCCTTCAACAATTTCTCAACTTCGTCTTTCGCTAGAGAAGCTCTTTCTGCAGACATTCTCCGGAGTCCTTGCCGAACAGGTCGGGCCTTCGGGTTTACAAGTAAACTATGTTCAATAATATCCCGATCAACTCCGGTGATATCTTCGTCAGACCAAGCGAAGACATCCAAATTCTCTTCCACTACCTTTTCCAAGGAGGTTGCAACTTCTGGAGGTAAATCTTTACCAAATTGAAATGTATACTCTTTACCATTTTTAACAATGACCTTCGTTGCAATTTCTCCCTCAGGACTTGGTCTCGGAAAGTACTTCTTCGAAGCTTCGGAGGAGGCTGAAAAAATTTCTTCATTATCTTGTACATTGTTTACTTGTCTTGGATCAAGAGGGGGACCATGACCATATTCCGCTCTCCGAGCAATAGCTTGATCTCCGAAGACAGTAAGGACTCCTGCTTGTGTGGGCATCTTCATGCACAAATAATTGTGATGCGCCACAGCTCCGAACTGGTTCAGCATGCCTCTTCCGAAGATGACGTTGTAAGCATACGGGGCATCTACAACATCGAAGATTACTTCCTCAGTTCGGGCTAACAAACCTTCTCCGAAGGTAACTCCCAGGCCTATTTGGCCAAGTGCATCAAGCGGAGGTCCTGCGAAGCCTTGCAAAGGACGAGCCGCTGGAAGGAGATGCTTCTTGGAGATGCACAATTGATCGAAGGCTTGAACAAAAATGATATCTGCCAAACTACCTCCGTCAATCAACACTCTTCGAACTTTAGTGCCCGTAATATCAGCAGTGATAACAAGTGGATCTGCATGCGGGAACATAATGCCAGTTGCTTCCTCCGCAGAAAAGGATATCGGTACATGAGACCACTCCGGCATTGCAGCTGCAGATGACGAAGTCCCAATATGGCCTACTTCTCTGACGTAGTCCCTTCGTTGTCTCTTCGACATGCTTCCGAGGGTACCTCCTCCGGAGATAGGAAGAACTACTCTTTTCCCTCGGTGTTTCCCTTCCTCTTGCTTCGGAGGTGGCATAACATTGGCCACTGGAGAGTGTCTTGCAACATCAAAGTTTTCTATCCGCGCCACAGCCTGGACCGGCTCGGGGCGCGTTGCAGCTGGAACTCGGTCGGTAGTACCTCGACCCGAAGTTCTTTCTAGGTACTCTCCCCTTAGGGTAAGTATAGCCTTGCAAGTATCAGTTGCATGGCTTCGATTTTCTCCATGGATGCAGCAGAAAAGGGTCTGGCCCTTGCCAGCGGTTTTCCCTGGCGGCCTCCAGCCGCTGGCCTTGTTCCCCGAAGACTGTGGAGCTCTCTGTGTAAACTTCTGTGGGGGTGCAATATTCATGACTTCAGAACGAGGGTGCTTTTGCCCTCTTCTCCGATCATGTTGAACCTCGAAGACTGGTTCTTGCGGCTGTGCCGAAGTTTTCACTTCTACTTTAACTTCTTGCAATATGGACGAAGTAGAAGCAGTTCTTCGAAGCCAACCCTCTTCTGACCTCGCATACTCCTCAAAGTATGACATCAACTGAGAGACCGAGGAGATGCTTTTCCGATGGAGCTTATCCAGGAGGCCTTGATGAGTGACGCCCTCCCGAGCTACATCAACTACCGAAGATGCGGACAACCCCCGGATCTGCGACTTCGTATGAGCGAAGCGCTTGAAATATTGCCTTAATTTCTCTCCGGGGAGTTGTTTCACTTGGAAAAGGCTTCCTGTTGACATGGGAGGCACGAAGGTGCCTTGAAAATTGCTTATAAACTTCTTCTTCAGCTGGGACCATGAATTAATTGATCCTGGCTTCAAGGACCAGAACCACCTTAATGCCACTCCTTGAAGAGCTAAGGGGAAGCACTTCGCCATGGTGTCTCGAACTCCTCCGCTAGCTTCAATTGCTAGGGCATAAGAACGAACGAACTCTCCGGGATCTTCATCTCCGGCATACTTACAGAGCTTCGAAGTTTTGAACTTTGGATCAAAGCGAACTTTCTGCAGCTCAGGATGCAGCGGAGATTCATTATCGAAGGAGGCATTCTCCGGTGCTTCGGGATAATCGAGATCGTCGTCTTCGGGAACTTCTGGGATAGTTGGGATGGCTTGAGAGCGAAGCCTGTTCGCAGCTTCCTGTCGCCACCTTGCTACCTCAGCTTGAAGGTTGGCCATTTGAGTGGCCATATCTCCAAGGTTGTCTTCATCTCCTCCGGAAGGATCTTCCGGGACTTGAGAACTAGTAGGATCAGTTCGAAGTGGAATGGAGGGTGGTGGAGGGACTCCAGGTGGTCGAAGTATAGAAGGGGTTGGCGGAGAAGCTTCGTATGTTCGAGGGATGGAAGCCCCTTCCGGAGTTTGTGGAGGGAATGTCGAAGGCCCTCCGACTTCAACCGTGTCAAATGGTATCTCTCCGGAGATCCGAGAAGACCTCCGAACGGGATTGCGGGGTGCGCTCCGCTTAGGAGGCATGATGTAAGAAGTTGGTAGAGAACGAAGTTTTTCGGACTAGGTGCCTCACGGACGGCGCCAACTGTTGGCGTAAAAGATTACGCTAACAGGTTTCTGCAGAAAAGAAACTAACAAACGAAGTGTTTGCGAAGAGAACTGTTCTAAGCCTCCGAAAGGATAACAACTTAGAATAGTTCGGATGTGTGTATTGAATAACTTCTATTCAGTCCCTATTACAGGGTGAAATGAGGGGTATTTATAGGCCCAAATATTAAGGAAAAGACCTATTTACCCCTCTATTACAACCGACATAGTGGAAACTATTCGGTACCCTTGATAGGGCTAAAATGGTAAAAGACTAATCTAATGATATAAAAGATAAATCTTCCATCTTAGCTGGCAATAAAGATCTTGAATCGCCTTAGTTCGAAGATATATCTCGAACTAATGCCTATCTTCGTACTTCGAACTTGACTCAGAGTATCTTCGAAGATGGACGTCTGGAAACCTTCGAATCCACTATCTGCTTTCATGCTGTTGCAGCAATAACCCCGAAGATGAGATATTTTCCCCCAACACCGCCCACACCCCGTAGTTGTTCTCCGCAAGCACGGGGTAATGGAGAGTCACCCCCATTTCCTTCACTTGTTGCACGATCGACTCATGGCCACCGTCGCCTCCATTGCCACCACTGTTGCTGCTACGACGAGCTGGCGGCGTGTACACAGAACCATCGAGAGACATCGCTACAATACACGCTTGGCTCTGATACCACTTGTTAGATTTCTAGGAACAAAACAATTGGAGAACAAAGAGGGGTGGGAGATAGATGAACAATAGCATGCACAAAAGAACAACAATGGTGCCCAAAACACCACCAGCACGCCACACACGCGCTGGCACTTTTTGTTTTCTCACTTTGTAATTCACCACGCTCTTCACTCAATACCTTAACACCTGTATTTAATACAAGTGGACATGCACAACGCAGCTCCACTAAGTCCACTAGCTGCAAGAACAATGCTACAAGCGGACACCACTAACACACGCGTATGGCTGCATGTAGTACACATTGGCCACCACTCACGGTCTTGATGCATGTACACACGCACGACGCACGACGCATGCGGCCACAAGCCACTAACACACACTAATTCTGAAATTAACTAATAAAAGAAATTAAAATACCAAGATTAATTCTAACATCGCCTGCTACGTCGGAACCGGATCTGCCTCAATGCCAAAAGATCCGTCTTCTCCTTAGCTTTCCAAAAAGTCCAAGAACGCGCCAATCGGACTTCGTATGAGGAAGTTATGCCCATTTTGGTGCATGGTGGTTGATGTAGTCCGAACCAGCGAATTCTTGACTTCAAATCATCCGTGCGACTCCGTCTTCAACTCCAACTCTCATATTCCATCTCCCATGTTCCTAAGCAACAAAATATCACTAGTATTCAGTAGCATCCCATCCAAACAAATATTAACATAGTTGCTAAGGAAAGAATTAACCTCATGATTCAAGCGACAGGCACGGGCACGTGTGATTGGTCCTTGTAATTGAATTGTAGGTGGAGGCTCCGTGTGTGTATCATGTGAAGTGATGTCCTCATCAGGAGGTGACACGTAATAGGTGGTAGGGCTGGTCTGATCGGTCATAGGGCTGGTCTGACCGAAGGTACAATGGTCGGTCGGACCGGCCTAATGGCTGGTCTGACCCACTGTTGTCGGTAGCTGAGGCTAGCAGATTCCGGTTTGACTAGACTAAGGGACGGTCTGACCGATAGGGCCGTACGCAGTCTCAGCCATAGATGACAAGGCTGGAGACGCAATGGCTTTCCCGGTACTCCCATCAGTTCTACTATGTATTTGATGAACAGGGGGTACACCAGCAATCCGGTTTGGAGAAGCGACCTCAGAAAATTTGAATCTTCTAAACATCACCTCTATTCTATAATCGATTTCGACCCCTAGACGATTCGCAAAAGTATCTCTAACGGCTTGATCCATTGTGGTATGAATCTTTTTTCTCGATGTCTAGGGAGGATAAAGTAAGGGATGGTGGTGGTACCTTGCTCATGGAGATGTTGGGGAGATCGGGGTTGCGCTTGACGATGCTCGTGCAGGTCTTTGTGTAGCACCCAAGCATGAGGGCGTGCAGCTCCCTTGTCTTGGCCTCGATCTTGGCCCTATCTTCCTCGAAGATGTCCGTAAGGGTGGGGATGATGATGTTGTTGTCTACAATCTCCGTGCTACCCACGGGTTCAATCGACATTGAGGGTCCTGTTGATGTAGACGGAGTAGATGTGCCCATCACCGATGTAGTAGTACTTGGCATGTTGTCTCCAGCAGAGTCACCAAAAAGTGTGTTGACGTGAAAATCCGACAACAAAATGCCAGCAATACCGACGTCGATTCAATGATCCAAAAGCACGTGGATACCTAGGGATAACCCTAAGTGTAACACGACGTTGACATCAGGTTCCGACGACCCTTGATAGAGACAAAGGAGGGTGGATTCGCCAGGCAATCGGACTACAAAAATATAACCTAATTAACCAAAGTGCAATAAAATAATTAAACCTGCCAATCCAAGGCCGGTTCAACCAAAGTGTGCGATGTGGTCAGACCGGCCGATAGGGGACGGTCAGACTGGTGTTGATCCATTAGTCGGACTGCTCGGGCAAAGGGCCATGCGCTGGAGGCCGACTACACACAGTCGGTCAGACCGACGCATGCCGGCAATGGGATGACGACCCAGCATGCCTCGGTCAAACCGGTCATCTACCATCGGTCAGACCGACAGTGGTAGATCTGATCACCCAGGTCCTAGCCTAGGTATATTGGAAAATAAAAGTATGATTCAAGGAAATTAGGGTTTGAACTTGTAGATTGGATTGAAGGTGATCCTAGAATCGCCCTTGCCCTTATATTTTTAGGGGTTGGTCTCAATGTTCTTGGGCTTTAATCTACTTAAAAAACATGTCAAAGCCATTAAGATTGGGTTAGGGATAAGATTACCCCGAAAAAATCAAAATCATGTCAGACTTGGTTTGGGCTGGTATGACTGAGCCCGCATGGCCAGTCTGACTAGGCCTGCTTGGCCGGTCAAACGGGCCTACATTGCCGGTTGGACTGGCCTGTGCCAAGTAGGTCATATTTTTGGCCCAAAATTACCAAAATTGTTCCTTTGATAATTTCGTCCATTAATGCCATTTTTTGCTATCAACAGGTTAGTCGAGCCTCCGACGAGTTGTGACCACCTCTAGAGTTGGTATAATGATTGCTAAGACACAACGTCCTTGTACGGTTATATTCAGATCGCTAACATCTCTCCAGTTAAATCGACTTATCCTCAAGTCACCGAAAGAATTGCACACTCTCACGTCTCATCAAGTTGTATTAGAACTTTCATTACTCGGTGAGTTTTTATTTTATTTTTTTCCTACAGTCCAAAAAATACCACAGAAAAAATAGAATTAGTCTACCCAAATACCAAGCCTATTTGAGCCTCCTACTAATTCTGCTTGGTATCACATTTTTGAATTTTTGGTTGCATCGTTGTGTGAAGTTGGTAGTCTTAGCATCTAGTTTCATTTAGAGTTTCGACTTCTTTTCACGTTTTTACCACCATGTTTTGGTTTGTTTCTTAAGTATTTACGGTATTTTTATTCCTTAATTTTCGAGTATAAATCAAATTGGAGTTGGTTTTGTTACTGGAATCCGAGTAGCATTCAGGAAGACTATGCAGGTGTCAATAAAACTATCATATCTCGCACATGCAAACTCGGATTGGAGAGTTTTGATACTTTTTGGAAAGCTTACAACATGATCATTAATTTTCCTTTGTGTCGTCTTAAGATTTGGTCGTTTGCATTCTTTTTTAGATCGTACAAAGTTTGGGAGTCCTGTAGTAAGAGTTTATGTATACTAAGACTTTGTCATTTATTGTTAAAGAAGGAGAAAAAAAGAAAAAATGTAGAAAGGTGCAAAAAAAGCCGCACTAAAAAACAGAGAAAAAATGAAGGAGAAAACTTGTGAGAAAGAGGAGAAAATCTAGTTCTATCTTTTTCGGTTTGGTGGTATCGTTTGTGTTTAGGCAGACGTCTCCAATTCGTTCTAGCCTTGTACAAGCACAATACCGACCTTGAACAATTACTCAATTTTCTTATGCTAATGTGGTTCTAGTATTACGTGCTATATATTTAAGCCTACCTATAGCCCCACATACTCAACTACAAATCTTGAGGGCTTGCAACAAAGTATCGTTACACCTTCCTCCAGGGGTTGTCCACTCCGACGATTCTTGCCACCCCTTGTTGAGCAAGGTGAGAATTGGTAAGAGCTTGTTTGTACAAGGTTGCGAGTGAGAGACTAGATATGACTAATTTCCCACTAGTTGTTGATATTTGTTAAACTTTTATACTAACCACTACGATCTAGTCTTTGTTCTTTTCTACTAACCATGTCAGGAGAAGGACCAGGACCAATCATCCCACACCAAGCGAATCTTTTAGCACTTCACTTGGATAGTGAGACATCACTCTGACGATTTTGATGATGAAGTTCGATTCGCCAATGAGATGTTGGGATGATTTGAGGCCACTCAGATTGACTCCAACAACAAGATCACGACATTGGAAACCTCCATAGCCACTGTCAACACCAACCTCACCACAATCTTGGGGCGATTCGAAGAGATGGGTAAGCCATATCGTGCTCCCCCATAGTACATTCCCACATGAGTGTGGGTAGCGAGGTGGATGAGAACCAGAATGTAACACCCCAAATTTTTAGAGAAATAAAAATACCATTTAATATATTTTTATGGAAATAATTTATTTTGAAATACCTTAAATACCCTTCTAAGCTTAATTGAACTAGAACCTAGATAAAACATCCAAACCAGGGGCTAAATTTTTTTTTATGTGATCCCAAGGCCAAGAAATATTTTTGAGAATTTTTACAAATTTTTATCACCCTTGGAAGTAGCCCAAACATTTTAAACCAATTTATGCAATTAATTTTATTCAGAAAACATTTTAAACAGTAATGTGCCCCTTCCACTTCTTCTCCCTCCCCCGGCTGGCCCAGCCCACTCCCTCCTCGCGCCCCTCAGTGACAGGCGGACACCACTGGTCAGTGGCCTTCTCCCTCCGCACGCGTGCCTGCCCGCCACCTCGGCCCCACCTGTCGGCGCCACCCCACTCCTAGCCGAACCCGACCCCACCCGTCAGCCCCGCTCGTTGTCGCGCCCACGCCCGCTGCTCGGTGGCCCCCAGCTGTCGGATCCATCATCTCCGCGAGATCCGCCCCCAAATCCACCCCCCTCACCGGCCGAAGTCCTAACCCCCCTCGGATCCGCTGCCCCCAACCCCCTCCCCTCAAATTGAGCCCAGCGTTAAGTCGCCCAATCCCCGACGACCGTTTCCCCCTTTTAATTCGGCCGAATCACGTCCAGGTTCAGTGAATCCCCTTGCAACCGAGCTCGCCGACGTTTAAAACCATGTTTACTCCGGTCTCCCCCGATTGCGCCCCCTCTGCCCCCGCCAGTGCCCCTATTTAAACCCTATGCCTCCGCCGCGTCCAGACCGCACACCCATTCACACTTAGACTGAACAGAACGCCCGAGAAGCTCCCTTAAACACCACTCCGCCGCCCCTACTCCAGTCATCGCTCGCCATCATCGGAGTCCCCCTCTGTCCTCGAAGACCGCACCACCATAACCGTCGTAACCTCCCCGACCTCGGCCAATACTTCGACGTCGACGAACCCCGCCATATCGCCATCGTCAACGAGGACCCGAACGTCTTCGCCGCCTCCGCTCGTTGCCGCCCACGCTCCGACGACCATTCGTCCCACCAACGGTACCCTCGTGATCCCCGTAGTCCCCTCCTTCCGTTTTAGCCCTTAGGATCCCTCGCTGTCACTCGCCGTGGCCCCTGGCCCGCTCGCCGTTGCCGGAGAAGATGACCGGCATGGGTAAAGTACTCGTGCCGTGTCGGATTCAATCGTGACCATGCGTTTGTGATCCGACGGTGTAATTGGTACCACGTGGCCGATTTAATCGGATCAGTTGGATCACTGCGAAGGGGTATCATGTAATCTCGCGCGTCTATTTTCATTTAAAACCCCCGCCTCGTTTGTGGCCGCCCGATCGCGATGCAACGGTGGATCTGGATCCGGCGCACGCGCACAGTGCGCGGGTTCACGGTGAACCCGGTTCGCCGTGGACCAACGCCTGTTTTTGGATTTAAATTAATTCCTAGAAATAGTTTTCAACTTATAAAATTCATATCTTGCGCATTTTAACTCCAAAAATTACCATTTCAATTCTAGAAAATTTGTAATTTTATTCTCTACATGTAAATGCAATAAAAACAGTAGGTTTATATTGAGTATTTTATTTTTGTTTAATAAAGTATTCAAATGCACTTTAGGGTAAACTAAAAATTGTCCATTTCACCTTTGGAAAAATTTATCTTTTATTCTTTTCACACTAGTATGATGGAAAACACTAGGTTTATTCTAAACCTTTTATTTTAAATCAACTGGAAGTTTAAAATACATTAGTTAACATTTTTATTTCCTTTTTAGAAATCTCTAACTCCATCAAAAGCCCATATTAAAAATTCATATAATAATTTTCATAAACTTAATATCTTATTTTTCTTAATTTAAACCTAATCAAAACCCATATGCTTATTGTGTGATTTTGGAATGTGTTGGCGTAAAAGATTATACTAACAGGTTTCTTAAGATTTAGAAACTAACAAACGAAGTGTTTGCGAAAGAAACTATTCCAAGTCTCCGAAAGGATAATAACTTAGAATAGTTCGAAAGTGTGTATTGAATAACTTGTATTTGGTCCGTATTGCAGGGTAAAACGGGGGGTATTTATAGGCCCAAACATTAAGGAAAAGACCTTTTTACCCCTCTATTACAACCGACATAGTGGAAACTATTCGGTACCCTTGATAGGGCTAAAATGGTAAAAGACTAATCTAGTTAGAAAGAAGATAAGTCTTCCATCTTAGCTGGCAAAGAAGTTCCTGGAAGAGTCTAAGTTCGAAGATGTACTCCGAACTAGAGCCTGTCATCATACTTCGAACTTGACCGGATGTATCTCCAAAATTATATATCAGACATCTTCATCTTAATCACCAGTCTTTATCTTATTGCTAGGATAATCTTGAAGATTGAATATTTTCCCCCAACAGTAGCCCCTCGAATACGCTTCTCCGTTAAATCTGTGATGTTAGGGAAGCAGTATACGCAAGGAAACATATTCATGTATAGAGATTAACAGATTTAAACCATCTCCGAACTATGTGGAGATGTAAACTTTGAATCAGTTTTTAATAAAATTACTTTCGAAGTAACTTAGAACTAACTTCGAAAAGTCTAAAAGTCTTTTTAGACTTAGAAGAAATAGCCGTTAGCTTCTTTCTTCCAACGGAAGTTACGGAATGCTTTAATATCGGAGCAAAGTAACGGCCGGGAATGTGAAACGACACAGGCAAACGGTAAAAAATCATGGTCTGGGCTATAAATAGAGGACCCAAACCCTTCTCGAGTACCTTTTCACTGCTTTCGTTCAAACAAACCATCACCCGAGCCCTAGCCACCATTTTTCCTCTGAAACAATCCACTAGATTCAATGGCGAAAACTAGTTTCAAGGGTCCTGGAGCAACTTCAGCTTTGGCTCGGCAGCAAGTTGCAGCGGCGGCAGCGGCTGCATCATTGGCGACGGCAACTCCAAATCCTTCAGTAGCGGCAATGGTGCCGGTGGGAGGAAATCCCCAAAATGTCAGCCCCCAAGACCTCTTTCCAGCATCGACGAAGTATACGGACCAGTCTTATCAACTGGGGCCGTCAACCTGCAGAAGGGAATCGCTTGCGGCTGCAGTAGAAGGCAAAATTAGTTTGGGGGTGATGATTCACAAACCTGGGAAGGAAATCATTCCATCACCGAGACTTGGAGAAGTGGTCGTCTTCGAAGCCTTCTTCGAAGCTGGTTTCGGTCTTCCGGCGGTAGACTTCTTGGCGGAAGTATTAGACTTGTTCCACGTCACCCTCCCCCAATTTTCTCCGAGTGCGGTAGCGCGCCTTGCCATCTTCGAATGGGCGTTGCGAGTCGAAGGTTGTGAAGGAAGGGCGGAAATCTTCGCAGCACTGCATAGAGCTTCATGCCAACCGAAGACCTTCGTAGGCCCCAGAGGTGAAAAGATGGTTATAGCCTTCGGAAGCATCAACTTCAGACTTCGGGATGAGTATGCTCTTTGGTTTCCCGCTAAGGCCATCAATGCCAGATGGTACACCGATTGGATCTTGAAGTGGTTTTACGCCGAAGTTGGGGCAAGCAGCCGTCTAGCCGGACCTTTGCAAGACATCATCTTCCGAAAGGAAGCCCTTGTACATCCAGATCTGGGTCAGCTCGAAGCTCGCCTCAGCTTGCTTCAAAAGATCAGTCATCGGTTGAGCATGCGAGACTTAGCCGAAGAATTCCTCGGGCTTCAAATCCCTCCCTTGATGGCCAACTGGCCAATCACTTTCGAAGAGGATTCAGAAGGCGGTCTTCGGAAAATTTCTTCAACTTCGAGTCCTGCAGGTAACTTCGAAAACAACATACTCTATGTATATTTATTCGAAGAATTAACAAACTTAACTCATTTTTCAGCCTCTTCAGCCCCTATAACTTCGGAGCAAATCGTACGAGCTTCGGAGAAGATTTTGGGCATCCCAACTCCGACCGAGAAAGAATGGAGAATCAAATTGGTTGGTAGTTGGGAGCGGTCCAACCGAGTATGGGGGCTACTCGAATTGGTTCCACCCCCTTTGGTGGATTGGGTGCCTTCGGAGAAAGGGCCCAAGAAGAGGAAAGCCGAAGCTGGAACTTCGAGCTCTGCCAAGACTCCGGTCAAGAAGGTGGCTCAAAAGCCAAAAATTCCTGCGCCTTCGAGCCCAAGAGCTTCAATCTCCGATTCTCAGGAGGATGAAGGCAGGTTGCTTGTGAGGCTGATTGATGAAGATGCAGTTCAAACAGATGCGCATATTGAAGATGCTGCGAGTGTGCCGGAGTCTCAAGTCAACCTCGAACAAGTGAGGACTCCGGCTGCTCAAGAAAATTTACCTCAAGTGGGAGTCCGAGATGGAGCCCCTATGGATGAAAGCGGAGTCGAAATTATTGCAGCTTCGATTCCGGGTGAAGTAAAACGGCTGTTCAAGGAGATGCTCCGACAGTCGAAGATTTGACTCTTGACTCTGACGAAGACCTTGCCTTCGACCCGCCAAGCAGCCCAATGCTCACCCGTCGCCAGAATGTCGAAGGTAACCTTTGCATAATTCTTTTGTTCTTTTTTTCTACAAAATTATACAATGTATATTACCTTTGTTTTTACAGGATCCATCTCCATGGAAGAGGTCCGTCCCGAAGATACAATTCCTGGACCTTCGACAACTTCGGAGCCAACCGCAGAAGCCGCTCAAATGGGGCCTAGAAAAGGCAAAGGAAAAATGAACCCCCTCCCTGCTCCTAGCTCAGGATCAACTCCGTCTGAATCAACAGATGAGAGCCAATCTGTTGAGGGGGGTCAGTCTCCCGGGGCTCCGAAGACCACAACTCAACACTCCGGGCCTTCACCAAACGAAGATGACATACAAGCCTTAAGCATGCTCCCCCTTCTAGCTCCTTTCTTAGAGCGAAGAACTGGGCTTCGGACTTTGTTCGAGCCTATGGATTGAGCTAGTCGCGAAGTTGGGGAGACGGACTTGGTGGCCATCTTGAGTGAGGCAGAGAGCTCGGAGCTTAATGCTGCCATGGAACGCGCAGCATACCAGGTACGAAGTATCTGCAAAATAGAATCAAATTTATATACAAATAATTTCTCACCTTGACTTTTTCTTTTCGCAGCAAACAGTCTTGGCTCGAGCTGCGAATATCTCCAACGAACGTGGGATCATTCGCCTTCGAGAGGAGAATGCAGCTCTTCAACGAAATCTGACTATCTCCGAAGGTCGAGTGGCCCACATGGACAATATGGTTTCAACGGAGCGCATAGCCAGACAAGGCTTGGAGGCTGCGAACAAGGAGCTCGAAGCGGAAAAAATTGTGCTTCGAGCAGAAATTGAAAAGATGCGGGCGGAGCACGCTACTACGGGGGCCGAGCTTGTTAGACTCCGAGAAAAGCTAGCCAGCTACTAAATCAAAAGAATTCTTTGGCTACGGAGGCTGCTAGACTCTCTGGAGTAATAGAAGAACAAACTTCGGTGAAGGATGCGTTAATTGAAGATAAGCTGAAGTCTGAGAAGGTAGCTGCGGAGGTCATGGACCAATTGCTAGGCGTTCTGGAGTACTTCAGTACTACTAGGACGCTTCCTTCGGATGACAACATCTCCCTACTGCGCCGGTTGAAAAGGATTCAAGGAGTAGTGAAGCAAATGAAGACAGCAGGCATTCGTTACGGAGAAATCTCCGGACAAGTGGCTGTCGTTGGTCTACTTCGTTACTACGAAGATCTAGGTCGATCGATAACTCCGAGCGCAGGAGAGGGTCCTATTACCTTCGATGACGACCAGCTTCTTACTCCTTCCGAAGGTGTGTCCGCTGCTTGGCAAGCCTTTCAAACTTCATGGAGAGCCGAAGGTCGTTCTGCGATCAAGGCCTGGATTGACGAAGGACAACGCCAGAAGCAGGCTCGGTCCCAAGCTTCGAGCAGTCAGCCTCCTCCAAACCCGCAGGTTTAGAAATACCTTAGGATCTTTGACTATGTAAAGCATTACGCTTATGTACATTTATGAATGAAGATTTTTTTATCATGTTTTTAGGCTTTGCCTCATATGGAAGATGTCTAAGAGTTAGATGTTAACGACGAACTTCGCTTATTATGGGCTACCTTCGATATCTTAAAACTTCACAAGCGTCCTCGATTTCTAGTTCCTCGAGATAGTTCCGGAACAATTACGTCCGAAATAAGCAAAGATATATTATCTTGCATTAAAGAGGAAGAAAAAGAAGTTAACTTGGAAACTTCATCTTCTGAAGACATTATATGGTCCGAAGATGAAGATGAAGCTCAAGGTAAAAAGCCTGAAGAACTTGGAAGCTGGGAAAGGAGCCCCGAACGGCTTCGAACTTGGGCCGAGCTTCAGCAAGAACAAAAAGACTTTAGAGCTTCGAAGGGAGGTAGGAGAGTTAAACGTAAAGTTGTTAGGACTCCCGGCACTGGAACTAGTCGTTCCAACCCTAGCTCTAGAGATCGAATGGACCTTGTTTGCGTAGTCCGAATGGACCATAAAATCTTCGGAAGTTCTTCGGTCCACAGTCCTTTTGCTAATCCTACTATCCTTTGATTTAGCCCTGACAAAATATTTTCATTGGCTCTTTCTACAGCTCCATTAGATTGAGGATGCCTCACTGCAGCAAAACATAACTGGATGCCTAGATCTTCGCAGAACTTTCTGAAAGGTTCTGCATCGAACTGTGTTCCATTATCAACTGTGAGTTGTCTAGGCACTCCGAACCGGCAAATGATACTTTTTCAAAAGAATTTCTGTACATTGTTCGAAGTGATAGCTGTTAAGGGTTCTGCATCGACCCACTTAGAAAAATATTCAATAGCTACCACTGCGAACTTTAAATTTCCCTTAGCTACTGGAAAGGGACCAATCAAATCCATACCCCATCTGGCCATGGGCCATACCGGAGCAATAACTTGAAGAGCTGTTGGTGGGCGATGACTCCGTCGACCCATCCACTGACACGCTTGGCATGTGCGGACTAAGGTCTCCGCATCTGCTACTATCGTAGGCCAATAAAGCCCCTCGCGAAGTGTTTTCCCTGCCAAAGCTCGAGGGGCCAGATGGCTACCGCAAAGCCCTTCATGAATATCTCGAAGAATATCTTGGCCTTCGGTTTGGGATATACATCGGAGTAAAGGGGAACATACTCCGGCCTTGTATAAAATACCGTTGATTATTTGATAATTCCTATCCCTGAGTTTCAATCTCGAAAACCGTGGCTCTTCAAACGAGTTGCTCCTCCTTGCAAAAGTTCCATGATCGAATTTGTCCAATCTGTACTTGGAATGCAAAGAATCTCTACAGAGGGAATTTGTGGCACCGAAGGTGTACTGAGCTCCTCATAAAAAGCTTCTTCTGGTATATCCATAGCTCTGGCTGCAGATTTTGCTAAGATGTTCGCTTGCACATTTTCTGTTCTTGGTATACTCCGAATTGAAATACCCTTGAAATGTGCTTCGATCTTACGGATTTCTTCTAAGTACTTTGCAAGCTGTGGATGCCGAACTTGAAAGCTTTCATCTATGTGCCCTGCTACTATTTGAGAATCTGTCTTTATAACAACTCTTGTAGCCCCTAGAGCACGTGCTTTTCGGAGTCCCAGTAAAATCCCTTCATACTCCGCTATATTATTGGTAGACTTAAAGTTGATTCTTGTGGAGTACATTGCTCTTTGCCCTGAAGGAGAAATTAAAACTGCTCCAACACCTGCTTCGGATGCTTGGAAAGCCCCATCAGAAAAAACAGTCCAAATTCCTTCACTTGACTTCTCCGGAACCAACATTGTAGGGGGAGTCCATTCTGCTACAAAATCTGCTAAGACTTGCGATTTGATTGCTGTCCTTGCCAGAAAGGATATGCCGAAGGGTGCTAGTTCAACTGCCCACTTTCCAATTCTTCCAGTGGAATCTTTACTTCGAAGCATATCTCCCAAAGGATACGAAGTTGGTACAATTACATTATGAGCTAAAAAATAATGTCTCAACTTCCTCGAAGCCATTATCAGAGCATAAGTGAACTTTTTGAGCTCGGAATACCTTGTCTTCGCTCCTGATAATGCTTCGTACACAAAATAAACTGGATTTTGTACCAACTTCCCATTGAAATCTACTTCTCTGACAAGGACTGCGCTGACAGCAGAGCCCGTAGCCGCAAGGTAAAGGAGTAGGGTTTCGTCCGCAGTAGGCACCGTGAGTGTAGCAAGATTACTGAGATACTCTTTAATATCTTCTAAGCTTTTCTGACACTCCGGTGTCCATGCAAAATTTTTGGACCCTTTCAATGCTTTAAAGATAGGCAAACTTCTCTCCGCAGACCTTGCCAAAAACCTACTAAGTGCTGCCAGACGACCAGTCAGCTTTTGCACTTGCTTTAAATTTTCCGGAGGAGCCATCTTCTGTAGCGCAGTTATTTGAGTAGGGCTAGCTTCAATCCCTCTGCTTGAAACTAAATACCCTAACAACTTCCCAGTCTTAGCTCCGAAGATACATTTCTCGAGGTTAAGACGAATCCCACATGCCCGAAGGCTATTAAATGTTTCTACTAAGTCTAGGCTATGTTGGTGCTTTAAAGCACTCTTTATTACAATATCATCCATATAGGCCTCCACATTGCGACCTAATTGATGACCTAGAGCCTTAGCAACTAACCTCGAAAAAGTAGCCCCGACATTTCTTAAGCCAAAAGGCATTCTTACATAATAGAAGACTCCCGAGGGAGTTACGAAGCTTGTCTTGATCTCATCTTCGTGTTTCAACCATATTTGATGATAACCGGAATACGCGTCAAGGAAGCTTAATAACTCCGAACCTGCGGTGGAGTCGACCAATTGATCAATTCGAGGCATGGGGTAGGGGTCACGAGGGCATGCTTTATTCAAGGATGTGAAATCAATGCACATGCGCCACTTCTCGGAGGATTTCTTCTTGACGAAGACTGGGTTGGCTAACCATTCTGTGTGAGCCACTTCTCTGATAATCCCAGCCTTCAACAATTTTTCAACTTCGTCTTTTGCAAGAACAACTCTTTCTGCAGACATTTTTCGGAGTCCTTGCCGAACAGGCCGGGCCTTCAGGTTTACAAGTAAACTATGTTCAATAATATCCCGATTCACTCCGGTGATGTCTTCGTCATACCAAGCAAAGACATCTAAATTCTCCTCCACTACTTTTTCCAAGGAGGTGGCAACTTCTGGAGGTAAATCTTTACTAAATTGAAATGCATATTCTTTACCATCTTTAACAATAATCTTCGTTGTGATCTCTCCTTCAGGACTTGGTCTTGGGAAGGATTTCTTCGAAGATTCAGAAGGAGCAGAAAAATTTTCTTGATTATCTTGCACGTTATTCACTTGTCTTGGATCAAGAGGGGGGCCGTGACCATATTTTGCTCTTCGGGCGGTAGCTTGATCTCCGAAGATAGTGAGCACTCCCGCTTGTGTGGGCATCTTCATGCACAAGTAATTGTGGTGTGCCATAGCTCCGAACTGATTTAACATGCCTCTTCCGAAGATGACGTTGTAGGCATATGGAGCATCTACGACGTCGAAGATGACTTCCTCTGTCCTGGCTAACAATCCTTCTCCGAAGGTAACTTCCAGGCCAATTTGGCCGAGTGCATCAAGCGGAGGTCCTGCGAAGCCTTGCAAATAACGAGCCGCTGGAAGAAGGTGCTTTCTGGAGATGCACAATTGATCGAAGGCTTGAACAAAAATAATGTCTGCCGAACTCCCAACGTCAATTAACACTCTCTGAACCTCAGTTCCTGCAATGTCGGCAATAATGACAAGTGGGTCTGCATGTGGAAATTTAATGCTAGCTGCATCCTCTGCAGAAAAAGATATTGGCATATGGGACCATTCAGGCATAGCAGCTGCAGATGATGAAGTTCCAATGTGCCCCAATTCTCTGACATACTCTCTTCTCTGCCTTTTTTACATGCTTCCGAGAGTACCTCCTACGGAGATAGGGAGGACTACTCTTTTTCCTCGGTCTTGCCCCTCTTCTTGCTTTGGAGGTGGCATAATATTGACCACCGGAGGGCGTCTTGCGGCTTCGAAGTTTTCTATCCGCGCCACAACCTAGACAGGCTCTGGGCGCACTTCAGCTGGAACTCGGTCAGTAGTACCTCGACCCGAAGTTCTTTCCAGATATTCTCCTCTCTGAGCAAGTATAGCCTTGCAGGTATCAGTTGCATGGCTTCGGTTTTCACCATAAATACAGCAGAAAAGGGTCTGGCCTTTGCCAGCCGGTTTCCCTAGCGGCCTCCAGCCGCTGGTCTTGGTTCCTGATGGTTGCGGAGCTCTTTGGGAACACTTCTGTGGGGGTGCAATGTTCAGAACTTCCGAACGAGGATGCTTTTGCCCCCTACGCCTATCATGTTGAACCTCGAAGCTAGGCTCTTGCTGCCGGGCTGAAGTTTTCACTTCCAATTTCACTTCTTGCAATATCGACTGGGTTGCAGCGGTTCTCCAAAGCCATCCTTCTTCCGACCTCGCATACTCTTCGAAATATGACATCAACTGAGAAACAGGAGATATGCTTTTCCGGTGAAGTTTATCAAGGAGGCCTGGATGAATGACTCCCTCTCGAGCTGCGTCAACTACTGAAGACGTAGTCAATCCTCGGATCTGCGACTTCGTATGAGCGAAGCGCTTGAAGTATTGTCTCAATGTCTCTCCAGGCAGCTGCTTCACCTGGAAAAGACTTCCCGTTGACATTGGGGGCACGAAGGTGCCTTGGAAATTGCTTACGAACTTCTTCTTCAGCTGCCCCCATGAATTAATTGATCCTGGCTTCAAGGACCAGAACCACCGCAATGCCACTCCTTGAAGAGCTAAGGGAAAGCATTTTGCCATGGTGTCCCACACTCCTCCACTGGCTTCAATCACCAAAGCATAAGATCGGACAAATTCTCTAGGATCTTCATCTCCGGCATACTTGCAAAGCTTCGAAGTCTTAAACTTCGGGTCGAAGCGAACTTTTTGCAATTCAGGATGTAGCGGAGATTTGGTATCAAAGGAGGCGTTCTCGGGGGCTTCAGGATGGCTTGAGAGCGAAGCCTATTTGCAGCTTCTTGCCGCCATCTCGCTACTTCGGCTTGGAGACTAGCCATTTGAGCGGCCATATCACCAAGATTATCTTCATCTCCTCCGGAAGGATCTTCCGGGTCTTGAGAACTGTAAGGATCAGTTCGGAGTGGAACTTGAGGTGGAAGAGGAACTCCGGGTGGTCGAAGTATAGATGGAGTTGTCGGAGGAACTCCGTATGCTCGAGGAATGGGAACCCTGTTGGGGGAATATATTTCCCTTAAACAGGGGCCAAATGACGTCAGCCTCCGACAGCCTTCGGCCCAGAGCCAGGTACTGTCGGAGCCTGTTTTCTCTAGGTGTTGTTTCCAGGTCCCAAGGTGCCCTTCGGGGCCCGTAGCTTCGGAGCCCCTAGACCAGGAGGTCCGGCCCGGAGCCCCCAATTCAGGCCCGGGCGCAGGCCACCGGAGGCCACCCTCCGGGCGCAGGAGGCCGGAGGCCGCCCTCCGAAGCCAAGTCCGGAGGCCGCCCTCCGGAGTCCAGTCCGGAGGCCATCCTCCGGGAGCCAAGCCCGGAGGCCGCTCTCCGGGAGTCTAGCCCGGAGGTCGCCCCCCGGAGTTCAGCCCGGGGGCCACCCTCCGGAGTCTAGTTCGGAGGCCGCTCTCCGGGAGCCAAGCCCGGAGGCCGCCCTCCGGAGAGCCAAGCCCGGAGGCCACCCTCCGGAGCCCAGCCCTGAGGCCGCCCTCCGGAGTCTAGTTCGGAGGCCGCTCTCCGGGAGCCAAGCCCGGAGGCCGCCCTCCGGAGAGCCAAGCCCGGAGGCCACCCTCCGGAGCCCAGCCCTGAGGCCGCCCTCCGGAGTCCAGTTCGGAGGCCGCCCTCCGGAGTCCAGTTCGGAGGCTGCCCTCCGGAGTCTAGTCCGGAGGCCGCCCTCCGGAGAGCCAAGCCCGGAGGCCACCCTCCAGAGCCCAGCCCTGAGGCCGCCCTCCGGAGTCCAGTTCGGAGGCCGCCCTCCGGAGTATGCGTCAAAGCTCCCCTCTGGGGTGCACTCCGAAGCCTTCCCCCCAGCCTCTGCCTTCGGTATACCTTTTAGCTGGTCTAAGCCTGGCGCAGCCTGACATGTCAGTAAAGCTGTAAAGTTGCCTGGCACCTTTTGTACCGTAGCTAGCTCCTTTTTCCCTCTCTGCCCCTATGAGCCAAGGGCTCATAGGGGGGCATCCCAGTCTTTTCCTCTGGCCTGCGTGCCTATAAAAGCAGGGCCAAGCCCTTGTAGCGGGACACATGCTCCAGGGGGCCATGAGACCCTGGAGTTATCCTCTTCACATCAAGGCACACCATGCCAAATCCACTACAAACTGGACGTAGGGTTATTATCCCCTAGGGGAGGCCCGAACCAGTATAAACCCTATCTCTCCCTGTGAGAACCCATCGAGGTTCACTCTCCACATCATACTCCACCACAGAAAAACCTGCTGGAACTAACGCAATTGTTCCAACAGTTGGCACCGTCCGTGGGGACCTTAGTCCTAGAAGCTAAGTTCTCTACCACTGCCTGCAACCCGAAGTGCGCCCGAGGGGGGAGCATCGAGGCTTTCTCGCTTCGCGCACCCTCTGCCAGGGGCTTCGGGTGTAGATCGAAGGCCACCTTCGCCTTCCTCCATCCTTCGCATACCGGAGCCCACTCTCCGGCAAGGGGCTCCGCTCCATGTTTCAAAGGTCATCGAAGCCCCGAGGGCTACAAGGTAAGTACCGCCCGAAGCCTTACTCCGATGCACCAATCTACAGTTACATTAACAAAAGCTCGAAGTCTTGCTTCGCCTTAAAGACGGAGCCCTGCTTCGCCCTTGAATACAACTTTTTTCGCTCTATCTTACTTAAGAATCGAAGCCATGCTTCGCCTTATTTAAACCCGAAGCCATGCTTCGCCTTATTGAAAACCGAAGCCCTGCTTCGCTTTTTAAAAATCCGGAGTACCCCTCCGAAGGCTACACAGTGCCCCCGGGCCCGTAGCTGTGGGCTAAAAGGACTCCGGGCCACTGGCCCGACGCGTCCAGGGATTCCGGGCTCCGCGCCCGAAGCATCCCAGGGATTCCGGGTTCCGCACCCGAAGCATCCCAGGGTCGAAGGTGACCCAGAGTCGAAGGTGGCTCAGAGTCGAAGGTGGCTCACACTATCACAGGTTCGGTGAATCCACACCAAATATCCTTTTCACTACAGAACCAAGCTCCAGAAGCCTTGCTTTGCTATCTAAACACGCACCGGAGCCCCGCTTCGTGTGACGTAATCTAAGTTGAAAAACTAAGCTTATCGAAGCCAGACTTCGCTAAAAAATCTAAGTGCGTTCAGGGCCTCGCCCACGCACAGCATCCAAATCCCGGCATGCCGAAGCATGCTTCGCCCAAATTGGTTATGCAGAAGCCTTGCTTCACACCAAATTGATGCGTTCGGAGCCCAAAAGAGGCCTTCGCTTAAGTAAAATTTGTGCGTCGAAGCCGCCGAAAGGCGCACCCCTTCGCATGTTTATTTTTTGCCCGCACCAGCGACGGTTAAGTCCCTAACTGCCACGAGCAAAAGGGGGGAAGAATGTATGCGAGGTGTGCGAGTATAATGCGCAGTACGAGCGTGACAAGCTAAGCGTTCGAAGCCAAACAATGCGAAACATACAAACGAAGTATGCAAATATAATAAACTCCGTTCATTAAGAGACAATTGAGAAGTATGTTACAAACATGCTTCGAAAACAAAACTACGAGTAATCTGTGTCTAAGCCTAAAAAGAACCGAGTGCGAGGCCCCAACCCTCGCTTGCCTCTCCTTCGGCGGGGGCCCCCTCGGCTGGATGTTGCCTCGTCGGAGCCCGCTCTCCCTCGACCGGCCCGTCTAGGCTCCGAAGCCCACAGGCTTCGGCTTCCGCTTTGCAGGTTGCTCCAGGTTCGCGAAGCAGGCGGAGCCGTGTCGAAGGCAGAAAAGTCTAGGGCTTCGTCGCTCGCTAAGGCCGCTCGCGAAGGCAAAGGTAAAGGGCTCTGAAGGGGCTCCGCCTTCACAGCGGCTAGCAAATCCTGAGCTATTTCGGAGATGGCTTCGCCCCTAGGCCCCCTCGGAAGCTTAAACCGAGGGGGACCTTCGGACCTAGCTACTTCAAGAATCGCCCACAGTTGTCGAAGCTCTTCAGAGTCCTCGAGGACTTCGAGGTCTATGCTCGAAGGCGGAGCCTGGGCAGGTATAAAAAACCCCCGCATTCATATTAATAAACTGATAAGTTTTTACAAAGCCTACAGCTAGGTATTACAAGGAAGCCTAAGGAGATCTACACCTTCGGAGGCGGAGTCGTCGAGGTCGAAGGCTTGTCCGAGTCGACGGGCCCCTTGAACCGGCGTTGTCGAAGGGCCTTCATGAGGTCAAGGACTGCCTCGCAGCCTTGCTCCTTCCAAGGCTCCTGCAGCCGCCGCCAGGCCCCGCGGACTTCGCCCGGAGGCGTCACCAAGTGCGGGCCCCCGAAGGCCACGGGGGCCACGGAGGTTGCCGCCCGAAGGTGGTCGCACCCGGCGGCATGAAGCATATGCAGCACCCCTTGACCGGCGACGCGACCGGCCATAAGAGCGAAGCCCGTCAGCGCTTCGTCCGCTACCGAGGCTGCAGTCTTCAAGAAGTCGGCGCGGTCCCCAATCGGGTCTTGATCGCCAAAATCCGGAGTCCGGCACTCGGTCCCTATTTTCTCAAGGACCTCGGTCAGACTCTGAGTGGCCTCACCGAGATTAGCCACGATGAAGCTTTCAAGATCCCGAGCCCGCTGGCGGAGCTCCTCGTTCTCCTTCGCCTGACGGTCCTCGGCGTCCTTCGAAGCTTGGAGCTCCGCGCGGAGCCGAGCCGTCTCCGAGGCCAAGGCTTCCTTCGCCTCAGCGGCCAAAGCCTCGGCCCGCCTCCGCTTCTCAGCTTCTTCCAGGACCTCGCGGCGAAGGGCCTCCTTCTCTTCTGCGAGGCGCTCCATCCGCCGGTCAGCAGCAGTCGAAGCTGCCGCGTTCAGTGCGAAGGCCTGCAGGAATTCAAGAAACCTTAAGTATTAACCAAGGGACAAGTATAGTTCGAAGCTGCAAGGGGCTCCGCTCACCCGCATGAGGACTTCGTTCGAGCTAACGAAGAGCTCCGTGGGATCTCGGTGGCTAAGCTGGGCCACCAAGTCCCCCTCCTCCGCAGAAGCGCAGGCCTCGCGGAAGCCGAGGATCGCCGCCGCCGTCACGCCCCCCCTCGGCTTGAAGGGGTGAATCACCGCCACGGTGGTCTCCGCGGGCTCCGGCGAGGCAGGGCTCAGGCCCACCACGTCCACCTCTTCTTCGCCTCGAGGGACTTCGCGGTCGCCGCTGCCTTCATCGTCGGACGAAGTACTCTCGGACTCCGAGTCGCTGCCGCTGCCGCTGCTGCCACCGCTGCTACTCGAAGCTTCCGTGGGCTTCGCCTCGGCAGACTTCGATCCACCCTCACTTGTCGGCTTCGTCTTAGCGGGCCTCGCATCGTCCTCGTCCTTTGCAAGGAGCCAAGTCAAACCTGCATATTGAAGAGAAGCATGCAAAAAGAAAAAGGGGTTACCATCATCCGAGATCTCTTGGAAGGAAGCAGAGGCTAAGTGTGTCCTCCAGCTCCCTCGCTGCGAAGCTGGCGCATCCACCCCCGCGCCTGAAGTTGGTTCCGCCGGGGCATCCGTGGCCTCCTTGGCAGCAGGAGTGCGCGCGTCGGCCTCCGCCTCCGAAGTCCTCGCCGCCGGGGGCTTCGCGGCCTTCTTGGGAGTCGGAGTAGCTGCGGGCTTCGCCGCAGCCTCCCCCGAGGCGTCCGCTTCGTCCTCGTCCCCCCACTTCCTCTTGGCTCCGGCCGACGAGGTAGCCAGGTGGGCGAAGTCCGGCAGAGCGGGGAGCCCTCCGAGGACAAGCGCGGTCCACACTCTGTTCCAGCGCTCCCAGGACCCCACCAGGGCAAGGCGCTGATTCTGCTCCTCGGGGGTCGGAGTCCCGACGACTCGGTCCGCCGCCGCGATGGCCTCCTCCGGGGTCCTCATGTCGAGGTCGGCTGCACGAAAAGGTTGAGTTAAGAGCAAAGTATTTGAAGTATTAAAAGCAAAGTAGAACGCGAAGCCTTACAGAAGCGGTCGAAGGCCAGCTCACTGAGTTCACCTCGGCCCGAAGCCTGGAAGAGACCCTCCGGCCAAGAGCGCGCGAGGGGGCTGAGCCGAAGGGTGATGAACTCCTCCGCGAGGTCCCTCATGCTCATCTTTGCCGCCACCCTTCGGAGCAGCGAGATCCTCGAGTGAAGGAGGCCTTCGCTGGTCGTCACCACCCCTTCGCGCCGGTACAGGATGTGGGCGTTGGTACTCCGAAGGGGAGAGTTCGCGCCGACAGAGGCGTAGAACCACTCTTGATCCCATCTCGAATACCACTTGTTGTTTACAGCCCTCGCAGGGA
This sequence comes from Zizania palustris, assembly GCA_019279435.1. Classification (NCBI taxonomy): domain Eukaryota; kingdom Viridiplantae; phylum Streptophyta; class Magnoliopsida; order Poales; family Poaceae; genus Zizania; species Zizania palustris. Next base: position 4,317,501 of record JAAALK010000286.1, on the reverse strand, counting down.
AGGCGTCCTGGAACTCCTTCCGGAGCTGGAAGTTGGCGCTGCCGAAGGCCAGCGCCCTCTTGACGTGGTCCGTCCCCTCCCTGGGCTTCGGCTGGCAGTTGGCGTCGTGAAGGGCAACGAAGACATCCGCGCGGCCCTCGCAGCCTTCGGCCCGCATGGCCCACTCGAAGACAGCTAACCTCGCCACTGCATTGGGCGAGAGCTGAGGAAGCTCGAGGTTGTAGGCCTTGAGGACTTCGCTCAGCATCCCCACTGCGGGCAATCCGAGGCCGGCCTCGAAGAAGGCTTCAAACACCACCACTTCGTCAGCACGAGGCTTCGGTATGGCCTCTGATTTCTCCGGAACCCTTAGTTGGATTTTCGCTGCAATCTTCCCCTCGCAGGCCCTCCGGACGGACTCCTCCGTGGAAATCGAAGCCCTCATCTCCAGGGTCTGCTCGAACCTGTCGGAGGGCGTCCGAAGGTCCCTCGGCCCTAGTCTCCTAGCTGCAGGCTTCGCTGTCGCGGCCGCTGCTGCCGCCGCCTGCACTTGGGCGGAGCCCGAGCTCGAGCCCAGAACCGGGGGCTTCGCCACTGCCTTCTTCGGCATTCTGATCAGACTTCGGATCGAGGGGCTAAAGGATGGAGAAGGGCTAGAAGCTAGCGAAGGTCGCTCTGCGAAGCTGGGAGGAAGAGGAGAGCGAAGGTGGTAAGGCGGTAAGAAAGAAGCGAATGAAAGTGTGCCGGGGCTGCACGCGGTAAGTCCCTATTTATAGGCGCGGTAAGAATTCCAACCGTCATGGGCCGAGCCCGCCGCCAGATGGGCCTCCGGCGAAAGCGAATCAAGCCCAAGCAAGGTAACGGTAACTTTTCTGACCGTTGCGGAGCCGTTCGGGCTCCCCGAGGCCGCTCTGGCACGAGCATTTATTACCCCTAGGAATCGAGGTCTCCTTCGGTCCTGGCTCCGAAGGTATGTTTTCTCTGAAGTGTTTTCAGGTCATTTGTCCTAAGGGCACGTGCACCCTTCGTTCTGAAGGCCTACACGCGAGGGGCTACTGTTGGGGGAATATATTTCCCTTAAACAGGGGCCAAATGACGTCAGCCTCTGACAGCCTTCGGCCCAGAGCCAGGTACTGTCGGAGCCTGTTTTCTCTAGGTGTTGTTTCCAGGTCCCAAGGTGCCCTTCGGGGCCCGTAGCTTCGGAGCCCCTAGACCAGGAGGTCCGGCCCGGAGCCCCCAATTCAGGCCCGGGCGCAGGCCACCGGAGGCCACCCTCCGGCGCAGGAGGCCGGAGGCCGCCCTCCGAAGCCAAGTCCGGAGGCCGCCCTCCGGAGTCCAGTCCGGAGGCCATCCTCCGGGAGCCAAGCCCGGA